>CAUYSK010001789.1:0-10467 GCA_963575035.1 Avahi laniger
CCATACTCAAATCAATAAATGCAATTCACCATATTAACAGAAGAAGCATTGGACTTAGGCTGACCAAATGGACTTAATAGGTATTTACTGAACATTCCACACAACAACTACAGAATACACATTCTTTTCATCCTCACATAGAACATTCTCCAAGGTAGATCATATTTTAGGCAACAAAATAAGTCCTAACAAACAAACACAAAGAAAATTGAAATCATATCGTTTCTTCTCAGCCACAGTGGACTAAACCCTGAAATCAATTTGAAAAGAAATTTCAGAAACTATACAGATACATGGAGATTAAACAACATGCTCCTGAACAATCACTGAGTCAACAAAGAAATAAAGACACATTTAAAATTTTTTTGAAAAGAATGAAAATGAAAAGACAACATACTAAAATTGGGGGACACAGAGAAAACAGTGCTAAGAGGGAATTTTACAACGTTAAAGCCTACACCAAAAAAGTAAGGATCACAAATTAACAACCTAACCACACACCTCGAGGAACTAGGAACACAATAACAAACCAAACACAAAGTTGGCAGAAGTAACAAAGATCAGAGCAGAACTAAATGTACTAGAAACCGAAAAAGCAATACAAAAGATCAAAGAAACAAAAAGTTGGTTCTTTGAAAATATAAAAAAAATTAGTAAAACACTAGCAAACTAAACAAGACAGAAGATCCAAATAAACACAATCAGAAATAATAAAGAAGACATTAGAACTGATACCACAGAAATACAAAAGATCAGAGACTATTATGAATAAATATACACTTCCAGACTAGAAAACCTAGAGGAAATGGATGAATTCCTGAAAACATAACCCCACTCCCCTCAAGATTGAACCAGGAAGAAATAGAACTCTTGAATAGACCAATAATGAGTGGCAAGATTGAATCACAACCAAAAAAAAAAAATCTCCCTTAAAAATATGTCAGGGCCAGATGGAATCATAGCCAAATTCTTCTGGATGTATAAAGAAGAACCGATGCCTATATTACTGAAACTGTTCCAAAAGATCAAAAAAGAAGGAATCCTCCCTAACTCATAATACAAAGCCAGTATTAACCTAATATCAAAGCCAATAAAGAATGTAATAAAAAAGAAAACTACAGACCAATATCCCCCTCATGAACATAGTTACAAAAATCCTCAACAAAATGCTAGCAAACTGAATCTAACAGCATATCAAAAGGATAATTCACCACAATCAAGTGGGTTTCATCCCAGGCATGCAAGAATGGTTCAACATATACAAGTCACTAAACATGATTCACCACATAAACAGAATAAAAAATACTATATGATTATCTCAATGGATGTGGGAAAAGCATTTGATAAAATCTAGCCTCACTTCATGTTTAAAAAAATCCCTCAAAAACTCAATATAAAAGGAACATTCTTCAAAATAATAAAAAGCCATATATGACAAACCCATAGCCAACATAATATGGAACGGGGAAAAGTTGAAAGCATTCCCCATAATAAGTAGAAGAAGCCAAGAATGTCTACTTTCACCACTTTTATTTGACATAAAAGTGGACTCTGGAAGTCCACTCTGGAAGTCCTAGCCAGAGCAATCAGGCAAGAGAAAGAAATAAAGAACATACAAATTGGAAAAGAGGAAGCCAAATTATCTGTTTGCTGATGATATGATCTTTTCCTAGAAAACCCTAAGTACTTCTTCATAAGACTCTTAGATTTGATAAGTGAATTCAGCAAAATATCAGATTATAAAATCAATGTACAAAAGTCAACTGCATTTCTATATACCAGCAATGACCAGGCTGAGAACCAAATCGAGGGCTCAATCCCATTTGCAATAGCTGCAAAATATAGAAAATGCCTAGGAATAAATTTAACCAAGGAGGTGAAAGATGTTTACAAGGACAACTACAAATCAATGATGAAAGAATTCATAGATAACACAAATGGAAAAACACCCCATGCTCAAGGATAGGAAGAATCAATATTGTTAAAATGATCATACCGCCCAAAGCAATCTACATATCATTGCAATTCCTATCAAAATATCAATGTCATTTTTCACAAAATTAGATAAAACCATTCTAAAAATTCATGTGGTACCAAAAGAGAGCCTGAACAGTCAAAGCAATCCTAAGCAAAAAGAACAAATCCAGAAGCATCATGTTGCCTGACTTCAAATTATACAAGGCTATAGTAACAAAAACAGCATAGTATTGACATAAAAGTAAACACATAGCTCACTGAAACATAATAGAGGACCCAGAAATAAAATCAAATACCTGCAACCAATTGATCATTGACAAAGCAGACAAAAACATATCTTGGGTAAAGGACACACTATTCAATAAATGGTGCTGGATAAATTGGTTAGCCATATGTGGAAGAATGACACTGGATCCCTGTCTCTCACCATATACAAAAATTAACTTAAGATGGATTAAAGATTTAAATGGAAGACCGGAAACCATAAAATTTCTAGAGGAAAAAAAAAAAAACCTAGAAAAACCCTTCTGTATATTGGCCTAGGCAAAGAATTTATGACTATGACCCCATAAACAAATGCAACAAAAACAAAAGTAGACAGATGGGAGTTAATTAAACTCAAAATCTTCTGTGTAGCAACAGAAATAATTAGCAGCATAAATAGACAACCTATAGAATGGAAGAAAATATTCACAAACTATGTGTCCAACGAAGGACTAATACCTAGACCCTACAAGGAACTCAACTCAGCAAGAAAAGCAACTCCCTTAAAAAGTGGGCAAATGACATGAACAGGCATTTTTCAAAGTGTATAAAAATGACCAAACATATGAAAAAATGCTCAACATCACTAACTAATCAGAGAAATGCAAATTAAAACCATAAAAAGATACCATCTTATTCCAATTAGAATAGTTATTACTAAAAAGTAAAAAAAAAAAATACATATTGGCACAGATGCATTGAAAAGGGAAAGCTTATATACTGTTGGTGGGAATTTACATTAGTATCATACAAACTCTGCAGAGATTTTTCATACAATTAAAAGTAGATCTACCATTTGATCCTGCAATCCAACTACTGGGTATCTACCCAGAGAAAAAAAAATCTTTTTATCAAAAAAATAACCTGTACTTGTATGTTTATTGCAGTACAATTCACCATCACCCCAAGACATGGAATCACCCCAAGTTCCTATCAACTGATGAGTGGACAAAGAAAAAATATACACATACATGCCATGGAGGCCGCTCAGCAACAAGAATGAAATGGTGTGTCTTGTAGCAGCTTGGATGGAACTGGAGGCCATTATCCTAACTAACAACTCTAACTCTAACAAAATAAATGCCATATTTTCTCACTTCACGTAAGTGGGAGGTAAACTATGACTACACAAGTGCACACAGAGTGGTATAACGGACACTGGAGACTCAAAAGCGTGGAGGGCTGGGAGGGAGTGAAGGATGAAAAATTACCTATGGGTACGATGTACGCTATTTGCATGATGGATACATTGAAAGCCCAGATTTCATCACTATATATACATGTAACAATTCAACTTATACCCCTAAAAAAAGAAAAAAATATATAAAACAAACCTAGCAGATCCCTCTCATCCCAAGATCATTGTTTTAATAATTCAAAGGAACTTCTGAATAATCTTATCATATATCAGCCTTAAATATGATTGACTCTTTGAACAATCAGTTTCATTTAAGAGAATTCAAGAGAAATAATCAGTTTTACATCATTTAATCTGCATAAATGTTTTTCAGATGTTATTCATAATAAAAAATTAGCTGTATATACCCATTACTAAATAATTAAGTAGATTAGTTTTGATACATTTCATGATAGGATACCAAAAAACATATTGAAGAAAAATGTGTATAAATCAATTGTGTGAAATAAACTGTCTGTATTTGTAAAAATAAAAGCTAGAAATACAAACTATATAGAATAAAATATGATGTCAATAATTACTGGATAGTCAGTTTATTTATAATATTTGATTATGTATGCTTCTCTGTATTCAAGTTCTTTAGTATATTACATTCATAATCAGAAAACTTAATAAAAGATTTTCTAATCTCCCCAAGGTTCTCTTTACTAAAGAACACAGAGGTGGTGATTCTTCCCATTCAGACACTGCCAATAGTCACTTTATTCACACTAGCCCTTTCTGCTTCCAAATAAAGTCCTTGAATTATTAGTATAATATGTCTTCTATATATAATAATTTATCTTATAAATTCCCAAAAAGGACAAGCCTGATATCCTTGCTCTATTTCATATCTACAAGCAAACACATGATTAGCAATGATTTTTACAAAAATTATAAGTGTACAAATATCAATTAGCATTCATGACATTTCTCTCACATTGCCTTTGTAATAAAAGATCCACAGCTTTGATGATGATGATGATGATGACAGTAATAATAAATATTTGAGCATGAATTATATATTATATCAAGCACAGGTCTAGGCACCTCTGGTGTATTTTCCCACTTAATCCTACTAGCAGCCTGTGCTACTTATGCTAATATCCCAAGAAGAAAATGAGGTTTAGAGTTATGAAGTGATTTTCCCCAGGGCTAATAAGTAGTGTAGCTAGGATTCAAATCCAGGTCTTGGTAATTCCAAAGTCCATCAATGCTTTTATTAGTCTTCATGCTGTAGTAAACAGATTTGTTCCAATTGGACACTGCTCAACAGAAGGCTCCCTCTTCTGTGACCAGTTCTTTGCTTTCTTTTGTCAGTCTCCAAATTCACCGTGCAACTGTGGTGAAAACATTTTCTCTGGAAAATCATTATTTCTCATTGTTTTCAATTAAAGATTAGACAGTTTACCACTTAATGTCCCTATGCAAAAACAGTGAGATGTTTTGAAGTAACAAAGGAAGATTCATTGGAATGGGAAAAGACTCAGTTGGAGATTAAAATCTAATCTCTTAATGCTGACACTTTGATCCTCTGAGGCCTGTAAAATGATTTAGCTGCATGAGAAACTGTACTGTCCCTGTTAGTAACTTAAATCATTATCAGAATCATGGAATGATAGAATTTTAGAGCTGGAAATGGACTATTGAAACAATCTAATTCTATTCTCTTGTTTTAACAATGGATAATTGTGAAAATGTATTCCAAAGCAGTTAAATTCCAAAGCTCAGATTTTCATATCTAGGTATACTGATTTGCACAGAAGCCAGGATAATACTCTTTTTACTAAAATTCAAGATTATGAATTTAAACATGAATATTGACTTATCTGTATAATGTATAAATAGTGCTTGTTTGTATAAATCATTTGTTAGTCCTTGGAAATAATCCTAAAATGACTAACTGAAGATTTCACAGCCAGTTAGATGATATTAAATCACTATAATTAGAGACTTCTACAATTAGACCAATACAATTAAGCCACTACAATTATGGAATTTTAACATGAATTTCAGTCTGTTTGCATTAGTACATTATGTAGTACATACATATATAAATCATTTGTATCATGGATTTGTTAATTAATTCTAAGAAATATTAATAATTCTAAAATGCCAAAATCAGCCTATGTATGTACATTTGGGAGCAATAAATGAGAAACATTGCTTTACATTATCTAACAAGAGAATTAGAGCTTACTTTAAAACCCCATGAATAATAACACAAAGCTCTGGACATCTCTTTATACATGGTCAGCAAGAAGAGTCATCCACTTAAACAAGGCTAAGTGACACGCCATGCAGATGTAATGAAGCCAAAATATTTCCTGAAAACTTATCTTGAAAAGGTTTCCCTGTTTACAATATTTCTCAGTATGTTAAGGTATTGCTCTGGTATGTTCAAAAGTGGACAAAGAGCCTGTTGTTAATACAAAAATACCCACCCCCCCTTTTCAGGTTATTTGATACCTCATGGCTACAAATGATCCAAAGATGTCTGGGAGCTGAAGCAAAGCAATGCAAAGAGGGCATTTGGACATTTGTACTCAGACTCTTGGGTGGAAAGCTAGCAAGCTCTGTTTTCTGCAGCTTTATGGAGATAAGTATCTGTGGTGTGCTCATTTTTCCTTGGCTTCTTTCCCGCACCCTAATCCAGATCGTTCCATTAGGTACAGGTATGCACTTCCCTAACTCCTGAGACAGAGGCTCAGATGGGACCTTGCTCCTGTGTTGTAGACACATAGTCTGTTTTGTGTCGTGTGTGAGTGGAAGCTGTGGGGCATCGTGCTAACTGTGCAGCAACGTGGACTAAAACAAGAAAGAGGACAGCACTTAAAAGTATCCAAGTGGCACAAGAGAAGAACATGTGAGGTAAATTGTCTACAAAGATGGTCACCAACGATTTCTCCCGTCCCTATTCATGCATTCCACTCTTCCATCGAGCAGTGAAGTGTATGTTCCCATCCCTTGAACCTAGGCTGGCCCTGTGATTTACTGTGATCAATAGAATGTGGCAGAAAGAATGTTCTGAGACTTTTGAGCCCAGACCTTAAGACACCTTGTAAGTTCCCCTTTGCTTTCTTGAGACCATCTGCCATTTGAAGAAGTCAGACTGTCCCTGGAGGAAGAATGACAGACTATAAAGGGAAAGAAAGATCCAGAAAGCCCAGACAGACATTTCGGCCATCTCAAGTGAGGCCACAAACACATGAGTGAGGCCACCCTGAACTTTCCGGCATATTCCACATACAGGTGAAGAACTTCCTAGCTGAACCCAGCCAACCTTCAGAATCAGGAGAAATAATAATTATGGCTATTTCCAGCTGCTACATTATGGTGTACTTTGTTATGTAACAATTGATAACTGAATCGAAATCCTACTGCAGTTGGCAGAGCAAACAATATAAATTCAACCCACTGCTCTGTGGATCTGCTTTGGTGGTGTCTTCTCCACTGCATTTAATACCTGCAATTATGCCTTTTCTAAGCTTGTTTCTGAGACATCAGACTCTCCAATTCTCTTCTGATCTTAATTCCTTTGTATTGCCAGGATTGAGTCTCTTCCTCATCTCACCAGCAACTATGGATGATTCCAACGTTTGAATCTTGTTTCCCTCTTCTTTTTATGGTATAACTCTTTTTCATGCATCCATTCGTAACTCATACCTTTCTTATTTGCTGTCTCCAAAATTGCAAACTCAGAGGCCAGATCCCTGTTCTGTCATTTAGACTCTCCAACTGTGTGCTGGAAAACTATTCAAATGTCTGAGTATTTCAAACTTGGTCCTAAACTAAGCTCCTAAATCATCTCTAGTACTGTTTAAAAAAAGAACTCTATTGCTTAGCTTACCTATTTACATTGCTCTCCAGCAGTTTTTCTGAGGCGTTCATCTGAAGATGATCATCCTACGGCCCCTCCCGCACTGCTGATTTGCTGCTGTGTTTTCACAATCGTAACCAGGACTTGTCTCTCAGATACACCCCTCCCCACCTTTCTTTTTCTGTTGGGGTCTCAATATTTATTACCTGAACTAAATAAATCATTTCCTAAGTTATTTCTTTGTCTTTAGTCCTTACTTCAGTTAAAAGGATTTTTGTAAACACAGATATAATCATGTAACATTCTGCTCTAAATCACTGACTCCCCTCGACCATAGCAGGACTTCCTATCTGGTGCACTGTGCACAACAACAGCTACGCAGGCTGCCTGTAAATGTTTAGCAGCCCCCTTTCCTTGAGAAAAAGTATATGCATACTTTTCAGACATGTGTGCATATATATGTATATAAGTTATATATGTATATATAAGTTTATATTTTACTGACTTAAAGAATGCATAGTATATAATTTACAAGTAACAATAAAATCTGCAATACTCTTGTAAATTCCGTACAGCCAGTTGATTCTAACAGACTGCTTTTGTTGATTTTTGCTGTAGTGTTGTGTCTGTAATGTACCTGGAACCACATTATGGTGGTAGTTGATAAACTGTAGTTCTGATATGAATGGTAATATTTCCATTTACATTACTGTGTACGAAGAAAATGAACAATGATGAAATGGCATATGTCAGAACTTCACTGATCAGTAAAAGATGTCACTGAATCAGATAACAAATTTCAAACACTGTTAGAATATTTCAATTTTTTGTTCTATCCATAATATAGTAACTAACTGTGGATGACACACTTTTAAGTGCAATCTGCATTATTAACATACTCTCCACGACTTTCTAAAGCCCAGGTGATCAACAAAACAATTAATAGAAACCTGATTGGTAGCGTTTGCTGATTTTTCTTGGAATACACACTCCCACCATAGCCAATTTCAAGCTATCAACATGATGTCATTGTATGAGGAGTTTGAAAGAGATGTACAGCACAGAATTATACAGTGTTTCTACTATTCTGATAAAATAGAAATAACCTAAGAAGCATACATAAAAGTAAAGTGTAAAATTATTGGGAAATTCTAAGTTTTGAATATATATTACCTTTTAAAATATGATTTATTTATTTGTAAGTTTATATAATGTGATATTTAATGGCTATGTTTATCAACCAGCTTGCACAATTTCTGAAATTTGACGATCAACTGTTACCTGACTCCAGCATCTACTTGGTGTGCCCAGGGTCTTGATTTGCTTGCCTCTAGAGGAAGCTAGTGGGGCTCAGGTCTCAGAAACAGCTGATCTTCTAGCTGTCGTCTTCACATGGAGAACTCAAGCTAATTTTTTATTTGTCAATCAAGTCTCTATGAAAATATCCTATGCCCACACAGACAGATGATTCTTTCCCTTACACCTGGGTTTTACTGGTTTCCTCCACCTCCTGCAACATCTATCACATATATTATGATTGTCATTTTCATACTACACTAAGTTTTAACAGTTTGTAGCATTGGGAGACTAAGATGGAAAGATCCTTTGAGGCCAGCAGCTCAAGACCAGCCTGGGCAACACAGCGAGACCCAGTCTCTAAACTTTTTAATTAGCCAGCCATGGTGGCATGTACATATAGTCCCCACTACTCAAGAAGCTGAGGTGGGAAGATTGTTTGAGCCCAGTAGTTGGAGGCTGCAATGACCTATGATTACACTCACTGCACTGCATTCCAGGTGATGAAGTGAGACCCCCAACTCTAAAAATAATAATAATGATGATGGTTTGTAGCAAAGAATTGTAACCCATAATAGGTGTTCCATTTATTTTTTATTTATTTATTTATTTATTTTTTATTTCAGGGCATTATGAGGGTAAAAACATGGTTACATTTCATATCTTTGCCTCACTCAAGCGAGGGTTAGAGGCATGCCCTTCCCTTCTACAATGCTCCCGTGTCCTTTAGTTGTGAGTTTAATCCCCATCCCCCTAATCCCTGAAGAATATTACTGCCTTGTGAGCACCCTGGTGTTCATCAGTTAGAATGAATGTGATGGCAAGTACAGGTGGAGCCCATTCTTCTGATCTTGTGGTACCTCACTTTGGATGAGGAGCTTAAGTTCAATCCAGGAAAATATAAGAGGTGCTAGATCACTGTTGTTCCTTATAATTGAGTAATATTCCATTGTATACATATACCAAATTTTAATAATCCATTCAAGAATTGAGGGGCACTTGAGTTGTTTCCACATCCTTGCAATAGTGAATTGTGCTACCATAAACATTCTGGTGTAGATGTCTTTATCATAGAATGTCTTTTGCCCTTTTGCGTAGATGCCTAATAGTGCTATTGCTGGATCAAATGGTATTTCTATTTTTAGCTCTTTGAAATATCTCCAAATTCTTTTTCACAGAGGTTGCACTAATTTGCAGTCCCACCAGCAGTGTAAGAGTGTTCCTGACTCTCCACATCCTCGCCAGCATTTGTTGTTTTGGGATTATTTGATAGAGGCCAATTTCACCGGGGTTAAGTGATATCTCATTGTGGTTTTGATTTGCATTTCTCTAATGATTAGAGATGTTGAGCATTTTTTTATATGTTTGCTGATCATTATTCTGTCTTCTTTGGAAAAGTTTCTGTTCATTTCCTTTGCCCAGTTATTGATGGGGTTGTTTGATTTTTTTAAGTTCTAGATAGATTCTGGTTATCAGACCTTTATCAAATGTGTAGAGAGCAAATATTTTTTCCCATTCTGTGGGCTGTCTGTTCACTCTAATGATAGTTTCCTTGGCTGGGCAAAAGCTTTTTAATTTGATCAGATCCCATTTATTTATTTTTGTTGCTGCTGTGATTGCTTTGGGGGTCTTCTTCAAGAATTCCTTGCCTAGGCCGATGTCTGAAAGGGTCTTCCCAACATCTTCTTTTAGAATCCTTAAGGTTTTATACCTTAGGTTTAAGTCAGTTATCCATCTTGAGTTGATTTTTATGAGAGGTGAGAGGCGAGGATCCAGTTTCATTCTTATACATATAGCTATCCAGTTTTCCCAGCACCATTTATTGAAAAGAGATTCTTTTCCCCAGTGTATATTGTTATCTGCTTTGTCAAAGATTAGATTACCATATATGGATGGTTTCATCTCTGGATTCTCAGTAGTGTTCCAGAGATCT
>CAUYSK010001790.1:0-13715 GCA_963575035.1 Avahi laniger
AGGACATGAACAGAAACGTTTCAAAAGAAGACAGAATAATGGCCAAAAAACATATGAAAAAATGCTCAACATCTCTAATCATCAGGGAAATGCAAATCAAAACCACAATGAGATATCACTTATCTCCAGTGAGACTGGCCTTTATCAAAAAGACCCAAAAACAAATGTTGGCGTGGATGCGGAGAGGTAGGAACACTCATACACTGCTGGTGGGACTGTAAATTAGTGCAACCTCTGTGGAAAGCAATATGGAGATACCTCAATGAGATACAAGTAGAACTACCATTTGACCCAGCAATCCCGTTACTGGGCATCTACCCAAAAGAACAAAGGATATTCTATAAAAAAGACACCTGCACTCGAATGTTTATAGCAGCACAATTCACAATTGCAAAGATGTGGAAACAACCCAAGTGTCCATCAATACATGAGTGGATTAATAAAATGTGGTATATGTATACCATGGAGTTCTACTCAGCTGTAAGAAACAATGGCCATATAACACCTCTTGTATTCTCCTGGATAGAGCTGGAATCCATTTTACTAAGTGAAGTATCCCAAGAATGGAAAAATAAGCACCACGTGTACTCACCCGCAAATTGGTTTCACTGATCAACACCTAAGTGCACATATAAGAACAATATTTATCAGGTGTCGGGCAGGTGGGAGTGGGGAGGAGGGAATGGGTATATATATACATAATGAGTGTGATGCGCATCATCTGGGGGATGGACGCGCTTGAAGTTAGGACTTGGGGGGGGAGGGGAGGCAAGAGCAACATACGTAACCTAAACATCTGTACCCCCATAATATGCTGAAATAAAAAAAAAAAGAATGGTGTTTATTCATGGATGAGATAATATGCAGCTGTTAAAATAAATTGACTAGATCTACAACATGGATGAATATTAAAAATGTAATGTCACATGAATAAAGAAGCTGCAGAAGACTACAGTATTATGTCAATTGTTAAGACACAAAACCAGGTGGTGGCCGAGGTGGGAGAATCACTTGAGCCCAGAAGTTTGAGATTGCAGTGAGCTATGATGATGCCACTGCACTTAAGCCAGGGCAACAGAATGAGACCCTGTATCAAAAAAAAAAAAAAAAAGACACAGAACAATATCATATAACATATGGAAGGTATATATACGTAGAAGAAAGTGTAAAAATATTCAGAGGTATGGGACTCACCAATCTTAAGTGTTGTTATTCTTGAGGGGGAAGGGAGGAAAGAGATGGGTTGGGATGATTTTAGCTGAATCTTTAACATTTTATTTAAAATATATATATGAAACATAATCTCTAAACATGTAAAATCAGTTAAATTTAGGTAGTATAGGATGGGTGGTACCTATTAAATTATTTTATGTACTTCTATGTATCTTTGGCATATTTTGTTATTATAAATACTTTTAAGACAAAAAAGAGTGAGCTCTGGATACAGAATCAGACCATGTATGTTTGTCCCATGACATTTCCACTGACATATGTGTGTGTGGCCTTGCATAAATTTACTTTTGTCCAAGAATATTTTTTTTTTTTTTGAGACAGAGTCTCACTGTGTTGCCCGGGCTAGAGTGCCGTGCCATCATCCTAGCTCACAGTAACCTCAGACTCCTGGGCTCAAGCAATCCTTCTGCCTCAGCCTCCAGAGTAGCTGGGACTACAGGCATGCACCACCATGCTCAGCTAATTTTTTCTATATATTTTTAGTTGTCCAATTAATTTCTTTCTATTTTTAGTAGAGACGAGGTCTTGCTCTTGCTCAGGCTGGTTTCGAACTCCTGAGCCCAAACAATCCGCCCGCCTTGGCCTCCCAGAGAGCTAGGATTACAGGCGTGAGCCACCACGCCCGGCCTATTTTTAATCTATAAAATAGAGAGCTAGATGAGATAACCTTTTGGTCCTTTTCACCCTTGGCATTCTACAGTTCAAAGGGGATAAGAACCCAGGTCAGGAAGGTGTCGGGCCCCCATGGGTGGACAGAGGAATGAAGAACTAAAGTATCTCTAAGTGCGCAGTTTGAACTTCAGACTCTGAGCTCCTCTGATATGATATGCTCAGTCCACACACATCTCAGTAACGCTCGAGAAGAGTCAGAATATCCTGTCCTTTCCAGCCCACTCTAGAAAGTCTGATTCAATTTGTCTATGGGGAGGCCCAGGAAACAGTATTTTTTAAAAGTTCCCAGGTGGTTCTAATGTGCAACTAGAGCTGAGAAGCTAGTTAAAAGGTGAGCTGAATGAGAGAATGCCCCCCATCTTTAGGGCATTCCCCAGGGCAATCCCTGGAATGCTTTTCAACACATTTCCTATCTCAGCTTCTCTTTGGTAACTTTGCCACCACCTAGAGTGATAGATTAGGACAACTTTTACTCCAAAAATCATGGTCCTGAGATGTGTAACTTTTCTCCTTTCTTGCTTCCCCCTCCCCCCTCCTCGCCCCCAGAAAAGCATAACATACTCACGGTACATTCACACAGGAATGAATTTCAGGACATTACTACAAGTAGTTCCATAACTCTAAACAAGTAACACAGTCTGTCTAAACCTCAGTTCCTTTATTTGTAACACCAGGAAGTTGGCTAGATCAGTGGTTTTTATAGTATGTTCTGAAAAGTTCTGACATTCTCTGGTGTGGAGTACCTAAGGTGTTGCCTCTGCCAGGGAGGTCGGTTTGAAAAATCACTGAACCAATGATCCGGAAGGTCTTTTCCAGAACCAACGTTCCATAGTTCTAAATTCTACAGGAATAAATTGATGCTACCATCAAAGTCTATCATAACCCAGACTGAGTGCTTTACAAACAACAGAAATTTATTTTTCACAGTTCTGAAGGCTGAGAAATCCAAGATCAAGGTTCTGGCACATTGATATCTGGTGAGGGCCTGCTTCCTGCTTCACAGGAGGCCATCTTCTTGATGAGTCTTTATATGGCAGAAAGGGTAAGGGAGCTCTCTGGGGTTTCTCTTTTAAGGACACTAATTCCACTCCTGAGGGCTCCAGTCTCATGACCTAATCACCCCCCAAACATCTCCTCTCCAAAAACCATCACATATGCATTTGAAAGGGACATAAATATTCAGCCTGTAACAGTTGGTAAATACAATTTTCTGCAGGTCTCAAAACATATGGGTTAGGATAGTCCAACCATTTCTGAAGCTGCCCTTTGTAACCCTTAGTCATTCCCTGCTTTCTCCTCCCCAAAGGTAACCACCATCTTGACTTCTTACATTATAGATTGACTTTGCTTCCATTTAACAGAAATAACATAGTATACATTTTTTATTTCAAAATATTAAGGGGGTACAAATGTTTTTGTTACATGGATACCTTGTATAATGCTTAAGTTGGGGTTTTAGTGTGCCCATCACTGTAATAGTGTCCATTGTGTCTGATACGTAAGTTTTTACCCCTCACCCCTATCTCACCCTCCCCCTTTCTTGGTTTCTAATGTTCTTTACATCTCTTTGTGCTCATGGGTACCCATCATTTAGCTCCCAATTATTAGTGAGTATTCCTGAGATACTTCACTTAGGATAATGTTCTCCAGTTCCATCCAAGTTGCTGCAAAAGACAATATTTCATTCCTTTTTATGGCTGAGTAGTACTCCATGGTATATATATATACAACACATTTTCTTTATCCACTCATGAATTAACGTAGGTTAATTTCACATTTTTCCAATCGTGCTGCAGGAAACATTCAAGAGCTGGTGTCTTTTTGATAAAACGACTTCTTTTCCTTTGGGTAGATATCCAGGAGTGAGATTGGTGGATAGAATGGCAAATCTACATTTATTCCTTTGAGAAATCTCCATACTGTTTTCCACAGAGGTTTACTAATTTGCAGCCCCACCAACAGTGTAAAAGCATTCCTTTCTCTCTGCATCCATGCCAGCATCTATTGTTTTTTTTTTTTTTACTTTTTAATAATGACCATTCTGACAGGGGTAAGATGGTATCTCATTGTGGTTTTAATTTGCATTTCCCTGATGATTAGTGATGTTGAACATTTTTCATGTTTGTTGGCCAGTTGTCTATCTTCTTTTGAAAAATCTGTTAATGTCTTTCATCTACTTTTTAATGGAGTTGTTTTGTTTTTCTTGCTGATTTGTTTGAGTTATTTGTAGATTTTGATATTTGCCTTTTATTGAATGTATAGTTTGCAAATATTTCTCTCCCATTCTGTAGGTTGTTTATATATACTCCGTTGATTATTTCCTTTGCTGCATATAAGCTTTTAAATTTAATTAAGTTCCATTTATTTATTTTTGTTATTGCTGTATTTGGGGTCTTAGTCATAAATTCTTTGCCTAGGTCAATGTCTAGAAGAGCTGCTCCTACTTTTTCTTCTAGAATTTTTTATGGTTTCATGCCTTACATTTAAGTATTTTATCTATCTGGAATTAATTTTTGTAAATGGCAAGAAATGGCGTCCTGCTTCATTCTTCTGCATGTGGCTATCCAATTTCCCAGCACCACTTATTGAATGGGCTGCTCTTCGCCAGTGTATGTTGTTGTCGGCTTTGTCAAAGATCATTTGGTTGTATGTATCTGGTTTTATTTCTGGGTTCTCTATTCTGTTCTATTGGTCTATGTCTCTATTTTTATACCAATATCATGATGTTTGAGTTACTATGGCCTTGTAGTATAATTTGAAGTCAGGTAATGGGATGTTTCCAGATTTGTTCTTTTTGCTTAAGTTTACTTTGGCTATTTGGGCTCATTTTGGTTTCAAATGAAGCCTAGAATTATTTTTTCTAGATCTGTGAAATACGATGTTAAATATTTTGATAGGAGTTGCATTGAATCTGCAAATCACTTTAGGCAGTATGGACATTTTAATGATGTTATTCTACCAATCCATGAGTATGGGATGTTTTACCATTTGTCTGTGTCATATATAATTCCTTTCATCAGTGTTTTTAATTGTCCTTGTAGGGATCTTTCACCTCATTTGTTAAGTATATTCCTAGGTATTTTATTTCCTTTGTAGCTATTATAAATGGTATTAAGTCCTTGATTTGACTCTCAGCTAGACTATTATTAGTATATAGAAATGCTACTGATTTGTGTACATCAATTGTGTAATCTGAGACTTTGCTGAATTTATTTATCAATTCTGTGAGTCTTTTGGTGGAGTCGTTTGGGTTTTCTTGAAGCAAGATCATATCGTCAGCAAACAAGGATAATTTGACTGCCTCTTTCCTGGTTTGGATATCTTTTATTTCTTTCTATTGCCTAATTGCTCTGGCCAGCACTATGTTGATTAGAACTGGTGACAGTGGGAACCCTTGTCTTGTTCCGGTTCTTAGGGGGAACGTTTTCAACTATTCACCATTCATGATGTTGGCTGTGGGTTTGTTATATATGGTTTTTACAGTTTTGAGGTACGTTCCTTCTACACCTACTTTGTTGAGAGTTTTTATCATAAAGCATGCTGGATTTTATCGAATGCCTTTTCTGCATCTACTGAGATGATCATATGGTCTTTGTTTTTGCTTCTGTTTATGCAGTGAATCACATTTATTGATTTGTGTGTGTTGAACCAACCATGCAACACTGGGATGAAACCCACACTATCATGGTGAATTATCTTTTTGATATGCTGTTTAATTTGGTTTGCCAGTATTTTATTGAGGATTTTCGCACATATTAATATGTTCATAAGGGATATTGGCCTATAGTTTTCTTTTTTGGTTGTGTCCTTTTGTGGCTTTGGTATTGAGGTGATGTTGGCTTCATAGAATGAATTAGGAAGGATTCCTTCCTTCCTGATGTTATGGAAAAATTTCTGTAAGATAGGTATCAGTTCTTTTTTTTAGGTCTGGTGGAATTCAGCTGTGAATCCATCTGGTCTGGGGCTTTTTTTTGTTTGGAGATTTTTTATTGCTGCTTCAATCTCACTGCTCGTTATTGGTCTATTCAGGATTTCTGTATCTTCCTGAATCAGTCTTCAGAGTGTGTGCATTTCCAGGAGTTTATTCCCTTCCTCTATGTTTTCTAGTTTGTGTGCATAGAGGTTTTTATAGTATTCATGAATGATATTTTATATTTATGTGGTATCTGTTGTTGTGTCTCCTTTTTCATTTCTGATGGAGCTTATTTGAGTCCTTTCTCTTCTATTTTGGTCCATTGATTTTATTGATCTTCTTAAATATTCAACTTTTTGTTTCATTGATCCTTTAAATACACACACACATGCATACATATGTATGTATGTATGTATGTATGAATCTGTGCAGGTCCTTGAAAGTTAGATGTGTTTCTTGGAGACAGCATACACTTGGCTTATGTTTTTCCATCCATTCAGCCAGTCTGTGTCTTTTAAGTGAGGCATTAAGACTGTTTACATTTGTTGTTTTGGGTCTTTTTGATAAAGGCCAGTCTCACTGGAGATAAGTGATATCTCATTGTGGTTTTGATTTGCATTTCCCTGATGATTAGAGATGTTGAGCATTTTTTCATATTTTTTTGGCCATTTTTCTGTCTTCTTTTGCAAAGTTTCTGTTCATCTCCTTTGCCCACCTTTTGATAGGGCTGCAATTAGAATGGTCTCATTCATCATGAGACTCCACCAGGTGGGTAAATTTGGACAGGTCACTTTCTTAACTATAGGTTTCTTCCAGTGTATACGTAAAGTGTAGTTAAACAAATCAGTTTTCAATTAGTGGTAGTTATTATTACTAAATATAAAAAGTTCATAGAGAAGGCATGAGTTAATAAATGTTATTAGAAATAACATGTTCCCTAAAACCCATTTAAAAAATCTTATGACAAAGTTACAAAAATGTTTTTAGCTGTTTACAACTAATACAGGTCTATATTTTCTCTTACAAGTATACTTTTCACCTTTCCTTCCCATCTGGAGGAGATCATCTCCCAAGTTTCTTCCAGCTCTATTATTCCATGATAATCAGACTGTGGATTAGGAAAAGATATGATTGGGGCTCTGTTTTTGATTGCTATTTTTCTTGTTGTAAATCTCAGAGAGCTGCCTAAATCCCCTGCTGATTGTCCTGGCCAAGATGTTGAAAAACTCTAAGATTTCTACCATCCAATTGGCAACCACTGGCATTTCAATGACATTCTTCCACCCAACGAACAAAGAGCTCTTTTCAAGTTATGAGAACTTCTATATCATAATCTTCCTCCCAATGTTAATAAGTTTTAACTGGTGACATTAACGACACAGTTACCAAGTATTGCCTTATCATGCCAACCCATCTCAGCTTGTTATAGAAGCAACCACTAGGCCATCGGTAAAAGTCAGGTTTGATTGCTTCTCATTTTCAGACAATTTCAAAAATATGACTAATTTTATCATCAGTCTTATTTTCTTCCAATTAATTAACAAAACCACAAATAAAATGTGAAAGCTTGATAATATTTTCTCATAATACTCTTCACAGACAATAGAATTGAGCTTTACACGTTATTTTACAGCTTCTTTTTATATAGTAAGTACTGATGAAGTAGTCCATAAATACTTGCTACACAGCACACATGACTGATATCTACTTTTCACATGGCAGTTTTTGAGGTAGGGGAGGTGGAGGGTAGGTGGGAAGGGATAGATGTATTCCATAGCATCTGTGGCAACAAGAGTAAAGCTCATTTCGTCTTGTAAACACTGGTCACTTTGGAATAAATATTTGTGATATATTACCTATGTTATAGGGGTTCTGCGTTTGGCAAATTCATTGCTTTAGAGTCAGTATTGGAGGCAGGTATTCCTATGTCTGAAAATCTAGACAAGTGTATTTATCCTCTACATTGAATGACAGTATTTCCTCTATAGGTATTCATTCTCTTCTCCTCTCACATTGTAGAAGGAATATACTTCTCTGCTCCATTGATACTAGGATGTCCACATGATTTGTTTTGACCAATGGAACATTACTGATATAACACACAGCCCTTCCAGGAAAAAGATTTAAATGTGTGCATGTGGTCTGACTTGGCCTCTTAAGTTCCTTCTCTCCACCGTAAGAGCAAGATGTTACAGATAGTGGCTGCTTCTTCCTCCCAGATAAAGGGAACAGGAACATACAGGGAGCAGCCCCAAAGCCAGCTGAGCCCAGCCTAGAAGAGCTGCAGCTGGCCTGCAGATTTGTAAACAAGAAGTAATGTTGTCGTAAACCACCAAGATTCCAGGGTTGTTTGTCACCCTATAAAAGATGACTGACACATACGATCCCTAAATCTTATTTCATTCAGTAAATAATCACTGAATGTTTACTATGTGCAAAGCACTGCACCAAGGTTACCATATTGAGGAAAAGGCACATACTGCCCTTGCCCTCAGTCTAGAGGAAGCAGATAGGAATTTCACAACCATCCTAACACATGTGCAATTACAAATAGGTAAATGCTAAAAAGGAAAGGAGCAAGGTTTCATCATAGCATATCATAAAGGAAAGTAGCCAAGACTGGGGTGTCAGAAGAACTTTTCTAGAAGAAGGGATCCATAAGTTGGCATTGGTAGACTGAACAGTTGCTCTCAAGGTAAGAAGTCAGTAGAAGGACATTCCAGTCAAGGAAGACAAAGCTGCAAAGACTTCATGGCTGAAGGAAACACGATTTGGTGGAGGAATGGAGGCTAGTGTGGCTGGGCGTGTGGGAAAGGAAGTCTGGTATCAGGTGAGATTGAAGACCAGAGCAAGACCAGAGGCCTCTGAAGGCCATGTTAAAGAGCCTGGTCTTTATCCTGTGTACAAAAGGAAGTTATCAAAGGCTTTTTAAAGGGGATGAAGTGAGGTACTTTGCAATCAGTCTCTGTTTTGTAAAGCTCTCTCTCTGGATACTACATGGAGAATGGATTGAAGATAAGGCAGAGGGAATACAATAAGTAGTCCAGGTGAGAAATGCTGGTAGTTTAGATTAGGATGCTGGTATTAGAATAGATGGATTTGTGAAATTTGGAAGTAAAACCAGCAAGATCAACCCTGTGTAATACAATATTGCATGTGTGGGAAGGAAGGATATTCTATAATATTACCATCCATGAAGAGATATCATTTTTAAGAAGGTATATAAGAAATGACTTAATTTATCAATTATGACTACTTGAAAATAATACATAGTAAATAACTTAAATTTCTTGCCATCACGGTTGCAGATAGAAAATTTTCTTACTGAATAATGCTGTGTACATAAATGTTTGTGAAACTTGTAGATCTTAGGAAAGAACTTTGAGTAAGTGGATGAATATCAATACAGATTTCATTAGAGAATTCAGGTTCTTTTCCTTGCATATAATTTATATGTTTTTAGAAAAGATGAAAACAAAAATATAACTATATAGACACTATAAAGTCCTTCAAAATGCCAAAGGCCCTACTCTTTGAGTTAGCTCAAATTCTATTCCTGCTATATGAGATTTGGATAATATTACGAGATTTTTTTTCCCTTGCGTGTGCTAAAAGTCCAAAGATGAGTTCCAATAATCTTTGGAATAAAAGTTTATGGCATCACAGTTTAACTTCTGCAACAGACAATTATAAAGCACAGCTGTCATCATGCCAAAATCCTATGTATATTTTTTTAAAAAATCCTAATTCCATACCTGGCTTACAAAGTAGAGAAGGATATGATAGTATGAACACACACACAAATCTATTTAACTTTCCCTCCCTATACCCACAGAGTAGACATGTGTGGTATCTACCAGCTAAGCTTCTATTCCCATATTCCCATCTTTTGGGATAAACAACCCTTCTCCATAGCAGTCCTTATGGCTGTCAAAGAAAACACCTCACCTGCTCCCAGGCAACCGATCCAGGATAAGCCAAACAGATGGTCTGCTCTGGGAATCTGACTCTTGGCAGTCCCCAGTAACACAGGGCCATGCATGGCTGGAACTACATCACTTCAATGGCAGCGTCCTGAGGAGACTGTCATTACTACAACCAAGATGCCCAGAGCTACCTTAATTTCAATTATTTCTGAGGTCTGTTACTGTTCAGATTTTCCTTTGGAGTCTATGACCTGTTTCCCATAGCTTTCCAACCCATTACTTTTATACAAGTAGAAGCTGATTCTCAGGTAGGATAATTAAATTGCCCAAAGTCATACAGATAATCAATGGCTACACTGGGATTCACATCTCTGTTGGTCTGAACCCACATTCATAATCTTACTACATTCACGATACTGTTTCCGACTATCATGTCTCATATAGAATTTTTAAAAATCCCAGTAACATTTGTTTATTGCCGTAGTGCACCATTTAGAACTCACAATGAAATGTAAATTACATCTGCTATTTTGCTATTGGCAAGTAACAGATGACTTAGAAAGCATGTCCACTTTAGTCCTCTAAGCACGTTTACATTCTCATATTACCTTCAGATGACTTTGGCTACACATTTCATTCAGAATGATCTTTCTTTGTTGGCAGTGATTTGTTTCATTTTTCAGAGATAACTGCCCAATGAGTCTCTTTTAAATTATGGATATAATCTTTCTTTTTAAGAAGTGGAAAAGATGGTTTTTTCTATTAATATTCTCACAGTTTCTTCTTTCACTGAGGACTCCATGTACCTGGTTAATTAAGATTCCTTGATACCAACCCAACCCTTACCAACATTACCATCCACAGAGATGCCAATGAGCAAGACAAATCCTAGCAGCTTCAGGCTGCAGCTTAGTGAGGCCTACTGCAGACAGCATCCCTCCCAGAGTCACTAGCACTCTTACTCGGTGCCGTTTACCGTTGTCTCCTGACAGTGAATAAAATGGCAGCCTCAGTAGCAAAATATTGTGGAACTCGTAAAACCAAGGTTAGGAATGAAGACAACAGGAGGCTGAGGGTAGCAAAGGGAAATCAGATTCCTGATCTGGGCATCCCAGGGAGAGGGGGAGACTTAGACAGTTAAGCAAGGATTGATGGGTAATGTCTGCAATAATTCACAAAGCCAATACAAAGTCAATTTCACATATTCTGCAAACCCAAAGAAGGCCAATTGTAGTTAGGTTTTTACAAGAGTTTAAACAGCCATGATTCATTTTTGTTCTCATTGTAGGAATTTCAGGATGCCTAAAGACAATATTGTCTTTTACATATTATTTTTGTTCTTTAAATTTGGATGGAGCATCTGCTAAGTATAAGGGCTCCTTTTCTGGCCTTTTACTTCTCATTTTTTGTAAAGACAGTCAAATACCTACCCACTCACAAGGGTTAATACCAACAAACTGAACTAGGAAGAATTTCAACAGAAAAAGAGATCTCATGGGAGATAATAAAAGCAAGGAGACCTTGGTTCAAGTTTCTGCTATTTACTAGGGCTATTGGCAATCATGTGACTTTTCTGAACCTATTTCTTTTTTTCTCAATATCAATAGCAATGTCTAATCTGTCTAATTGATTTAAATATTAAATTTAAGGCTTTAGCATAATGTCTGGCACACAGGAATCATGACTATACTGCCATTATTAAAAATTCATTGAGTGAATTTATGCACCAGGTATTGTATGATGTAGATTCAACAGTAAATGATAGATCATAGTCTCACCTTTGATCTCTTACGTCTAACGTGAAAGACAAATGAAGAAACAATTCCAAAAAGGGGTGAAAAGTGTTCTGATAGAGGAAATAAAGGTTGTTACAAATAGCTATTTTTATTGTTAAAAAATTAAAACCCATGTATAGTGTAGAGGTTAGGAATCTGGACCCCATAATCAGACTGGCTGGGTTTGAGTCTCATGTCTGCCTGTTACTATCAGTGTGATTCTCTGTAAGGTTATTCAGTGATAAAATGAAAAAGATAATAGTAACTATCTTAAAGGCAGTTATGGGAATTAACAGGGAAAACATAAAAAGTGCTAATAACAGTGCTGGACATACAGCAATCCTTCTATAAATTTTAGCTATGATTACCATGACTACCACAATTCCATCAGCACTGAGCTGTACAGAAATGGTCATCACTCTTCAGAATGTCTCCTACTAAGCCCACAAACATTGCTTTGTATATTTTGAGACAATCAAGCTATAACTAGAGAAAAATATATGGTATCTCTAAAGATACTTTCAACTCAGACCACTTACCTTTGATCAGAAGTTTAGAAATTTTGGTGTTGTAATTCTGAAATTATTTTGAGTGTACTGTATAATTACGGAATAAATGAGTAAAAAAATACAAATGTGAAATGGGGGAATGTAAGAAAATCTCCCATAATGCTGGATTTTAATGGAGGTATCAGTATCAATCCATGCATACATTTTTTCTAGTCCCTTCCACAAAAAGGGCCTAGAAACACAACTGTCTGAATAGCAATGAGCACATTTAGTGCCTAGATCTTGGTTTCTAAATACCACTCTCTACTAAAATGAGCCAGGGTTCTTCGGAAATAGCTAATTCCAGGTCTGGAGCAGGGAAAGTATAAAATGAATTTGAAACATGTTGTATCAGGAAATAAGGAAGCACATAAAGACAAATAAAGTCACATCCAAAGGACACAGATAGCAGCAATAACAGCATAAAGAGGTATCTGCTGCCAAATTGGGTAAATTTAATCAAAACAATGTAACGGCAATGGATTATAACAACCCAAATTAAAGATGAGAGAGAAGCAGAGACAGATAAAACAAGCTTTACAAAAAAAAAAAAAAAAAAAAAAGAAGAGGGAAGTTAAAGTTCTTCCTTAGAGAAGAATGCCAGGTGATAAATGTTGGAAGAATGATAGAAAGCCTGCATCTTGTAAAACCCATATTATAAATGACTCAGGCAAAAATCATCAAAAAATGCAAAAATAAATAATTGGGGGGAATATTATCGGGGAAAAAGAGAAAATTGGCACAAACCAAGGGTAAAATTGACTGTTGTGTAGCTGTGGTAACAATTAGCATCCAGGACCAGATTCAAGCCTATTTAATTGACACTATTTTGATAGTCAACCAATCAGCAACAGCCCTTTACTGCTAAAAGTGAGCCAATCAGAAAAAGACTCACACATCTCCAAGTGCCAATTAAGCAACCTATTTTCCCTCTCATCTGAGTAAACATGCTTCTACATATCTTGTTAACCAACTTACTTTGGAAAACCTGCCTAACTGCAAACTTTCCAGTTTGATCTACTTAGAGAGCCTGACCTGACCAGCATCATTCTCCTTTACAATAAATTCAGCTTTGTCTTTTTATTTCAGGTAAAGAGTGGCAGACTGCAATATCACTCCATTACATTTAATTGAAAAGAAAAAAAAGTGTCTTTTACAATGGAGCAATCTGGCAGTTATTGTCTAATCAGTTGCCAATAATGATTCCAATAGTCTGACATGATGTGTGCCCTGATACGATGCAATGGTAAATAGATAGTATCACCTAATTTGTGTCCTTGCCAGAAATGTTTGACCTGAACTGAATCCTGAGTAAATAATCAGAAGATCAAGAAAGTAGGTTGTCACATGGGACAACTGGCCTGGAATCTTCAATGATTTAATACCACTAGGCAAAGAATTTATGAAGACCCCAAAAGCAACCCAGCAGCAACAATAATAAATAAATAGGACCTGATCAAATTAAAAAAGTTTCCGCACAGCCAAGGCATCATTATAGCCAATAGAGAACCTACAAAATGGGAGAAAATATTTGCATGCTATACATTCGATAAAGGGCTAACAACCAAAGTCTACAAATAACTCATGCAAATCAGCAAGAAAATGTCAATCCCAGTTAAAAAGTGGGCAAAAGAGATAAACAGAAGCA
>CAUYSK010001791.1:0-15701 GCA_963575035.1 Avahi laniger
TGTAGTCCCAGCTACTTGGGAGGCTGAGACAGTAGGATTGCCTGAGCCCAGGAGTTTGAGGTTGCTGTGAGCTAGGCTGACGCCACGGCACTCGCCCCAGGCAAGAGAGTGAGACTCTGTCTCAAAAAAAAAAAAAAAAGGTAAAAAAATAATATAATGAACATCTATATACTCTTCACCTAGATTCACCAATTGTTATCATTTTGTCAGATTCTTTCTCTCTCTCTATATATATGTATATATACATACACACACACACACACACACACACACACGTATAAATATTTTTCCCCCGAGCTAATTGAGAGTAATTTGCAGATATCACAACACTTGACCTCAGATGCTCCCATGTATAGCATGTATTAGTTCATAGTAAAAGACAAGGACATTCTCCTTCATAGTCACAAAACCAACATATCAAAAGCAAACCAAGGTAGGAGAGTGGTTTACCCATGGTGCAGGCAATAAGGAGGGGTGCGATGTGTAAAGAATTTAAGAATAATAATATAATGAACTAAAAGACAGCTTTATAGTCTCACCATCCCCCTACATTGGCAATTCTGAACAATATCAGTGATAAAATGCTCCTCCCTGCCAAGGCAGACAGTTCCTATTTCTCCCCACTACTGTTTGGTATGCTACAGATCATCATACTTAATATATTTTAAAATCGATACAATAAAATTCTCACATATAAAGTCCAAACTCAAATTTCCCAAATTATTCGTGTTTTTTTTTTTTGAGACAGAGTCTCACTATGTTGACCAGGGTGGTCTTGGAACTCCTGGGCTCAAGCGAGCAGCTGGGACTACAGGCGCACGCCACTGTGCCCGGGCTTAACAATATTCTTTACAGTTTTCTTATTTAAGTCCACAATTCAAACAAGGATCATGCATTGCATTTAGTTGTGTTGTCCCTTGTTTTAATCTAGAACAGTCTTTCATGGCATTGACATTTTTCGAAGAGTCCAGGCAAGTTGTTTTGTAGAGTATCCTACCATTTAGATCCATCGGATTGTTTTCCTCAAACAATTAGATCTAGATCAAACATATTTGGCACAAATACTACCACTGTGTGCTTTTTAGACTCTTACTCCTGTACAAGTACCACGTACTGATGGCACCACTGGAGCTCTAATAAACTGTTATTTCTATTGAGTCTCTGCAGCAGGCTTGCTTATGCAGGTGAACTTGGCAACTCTAGGTGACTTGTCAAAGGTCACAGGGCCAGTAAGTGGAACAACCAGAGTTCCAGAGTTTTTTCTGCTACTCTAGTAGTTCTTACCTGAGGGTCAACAGTAACCCATACTTTTGTATGTGTATTTTTCTGGTGAGGGATCCATAGCTTTCATTAGATTGTCCTCAGAATAAGTGACCCCAAAATGGTGAAGACCACCGTGTGTGCCATTCTGCCTTTCCAGAGCCCCATTTCTTTGTGGTTTTGCTTCCTGGGAAATGAGCTCCACTGGCCTCACCATCCAGGGGAGAAGAAAGAGGCAGGCATACGCCGCAACATGCCCACGGCACAGACATCAGATGATCACAAGGAGGAAGTGGCACACAAATTACCCCTCTTTTTCTCTCTACAGTGGAGTTCCAGGTGACAACGTCGACCCAATCCCTGACTTACCTGCTGGGGTCCTTGGCCTCCCTGGACTGTGGCTTCTCCATGGCGCCAGGCTTGGATCTCGTCAGTGTGGAGTGGCGGCTGCAGCACAAGGGCAGTGGCCAGCTGGTGCATAGCTGGACCGCAGGGCAGGGGCGGGCTGAGCGAGAGGGTGCCACGCTGGAGCCTGAGCAGCTACATGCGGCTGGGGACGCTTCCCTCACCCTACCCAGCCTCACGCTAAAGGATGAGGGGACCTACATTTGCCAGATCACCACCTCTCTGTACCAAGCTCAACAAATCATCCAGCTCAACATCCAAGGTGAGGCTAGGACTGAGTTATCCTGGGAGAGGTGAAGGATCATGCCATTGGGAGTGTTTTCCAGACTGGGATCCAAACACGAAGATGACTCCCTGAGAAGCAGCCTGCATCCCCACAGCCTATCTGCCATCTTCACCCTAGAAGCACAGATGGCATCAGATAAGGCGTCCCATTGGACTCCAGGCTAATTCCATCAAGAAATTTCCAGCTCAGGGTCCTGCTGCCCTGCCCAGTGTCTCCAATCTCCCCAGTCCTTTTGGACCACATCCTGAGAAGGAGCAGTAGCAAACCAAGGAGGGCTGGTGGGAGAGGTTCTGACCAGTAGGAGCACTTTATCACTGACATCCTTTAAAATCACTGGCTTATAGGGATATAGAGTAACCTGACCTTTAATTGGCTTTTACTATTACTTTTCTGGAAAAACATAGCCCTTCCTCTAACTTATGGCCAGCTTCCAGGTAGACCCCTCAAACCCCCACCCCTGGGTACCCCACCGAAGAGGAGACTTGAGCCTTCACAATCTACTCTCACTCTCTGCAGGAAGAGAAAGCCCCAGGTTCCTCTGCTGTCCCCAGGTGGATCCCTCTGGAATCTTATTCCTCATTCTTTCTCTAGCTCCCCCCAAGGTACGACTGAGCCTGGCAAACGAAGCTCTGCCACCCACCCTCGTCTGCAACGTTGCGGGCTATTACCCTCTGGACATGGCAGTGACGTGGACCCGAGAGGAGCCAGGCGGACCCCCAGTCCAAGTTTCTGGTGCCTCATTCTCCAACCTCAGGCAAAGCGCGGCAGGCACCTATAGCATTTCCTCCTCCCTGACGGCAGAACCTGGCTCTGCAGGCGCCACCTACACCTGCCAGGTCACCCACGTCTCCCTGAAGGAGCCCCTTGTGGCCAGCACCTGGGTTGTCCCACCAGGTACTGGAAATGTCCTCCTTACTCCACCTCCACACTTGGGCTCCTGGCTGTCCTGCCCGCAGCGCATCTTTGGCCTTGTTCTCCTACCCACACGCTTTGTTCACAGCCCAAGCTTCACACTTCTGCCTCTGCTTCTGGCTTTGTCTTTCCCAAGGTGGCAGCCACCACAGCCTCCACCACACATCCCCTGAGACTTCATTACACCCCAGCCTCCGCGGTGCCAGGCCACATGCTTAATTCCCGAGCCTGCCCTCTAGGAGCTTAGTCCAATACAGAGACAGGACTAGGTGGGCATGGAAGATGACCTAGAGGAGATATTTGAGCCAAGTTAACTAGTTTAGAGGGAAGGGAACACTCAGGATGGAAAAAATGGCATGTGTGAAGGCCAAATATAAAACGGCCTAAAGAGAATTTGGGGAACTGCAAGGAGTTCGGCACAGCTAGAGCCAAGGGCACATGGGGAAAGGGAGAAGTGGCTCTGAGGCTTCAGAGGTAATTATATTTATCGGGCATTTACATGAATCGAGCAGGGTGCTAAGCACTGAGCTGTACGATTGCATACATTACACTCCCGTCTTACAGATGCGTGAACTGGCACTTGCAGGCATTAAACAATTTTCCCAACGTTACCTACCAATCACTGGCAAAGAGAGAATGTGAAAACAGGCAGCCTGACTCCTCCTACTAAACCCTGTAGATCTCAACAGGCCTTCAAGCTGGAACTTCATCCTGAAAGCCATAAAATGTTGTTGAAAGGTTTGAAACAACCTGTACCTCAAAATTCAAACGTCCAGGAGCACTGGGCGTGATTTGGTCGCTCACTAGACTGGACTTCCCCAAAACTGGGTTTTTGTCTCAGCTCGTATTATTCCCCAACTATTTACAAAATCCCAGTTTAGCTGTCAACAACTAATCTAACCTAAATCTCTCTTGCAAAGCAATTTGAAAACATTGTCTTAGGTAGGAAGAGGTAGGGAATTCTGTGCAGAGTAACACACGAATATCTGACAGCCTTGAACACGTACAAATGCTGCTGTGTGCTGGGTTCCTGGCTCCTCCACCAAGGACTCACAAACACACACTGCTTTGCTCCTCTTCCTGGGGCGGACACGGGGGTGAGGTCTTGGCCAACGGCTCCTGCTCATGTTGCTCTTGCCTACAGAGCGGAAAACAGCCTTGGGAGTCATCTTTGCCAGCGGCCTCTTCCTTCTTGCATTATTGTTCCTGGGGCTTCAGAGACGGCAAGGTAAGAGCCCATCTGCCCTCAGCTCTGGCCCCTGACCCACCGCACTTGTAGGTCAAGCCACTTTGCCTATCTCCCCACCCAGACGAGTGTTGAAGCCCAACGATTCCCAGTTCCAGCTGGCCCACCCACCACAGCCCCCTGCTTCTAGGGTTACCCCAAATGAAGTCAATCTTGTTCCCTCTTATTCTCTCCTAGCTACCTCAACAAGGTCTGCCAAGACTCCAAGACACTCTGGGTAGCCACTCTCCTGCCTCAGAGTCAAAAAGAAAGTAGTCGCGTGCTCCCAGAAGGACTCTAAGCCAAGTTGCAAAGCTGGGAAGGCAGGAAGGTGGCACCAGGTCACAGGGCACCAGCCCTGGCTCTGCTCAGGCCTCTGCCTTCCTTCACTGTGCTCCCTGGGCTGACACACTACGGGAGAGAATGGGAAGAGGGGAGGGGCAACAGGAAGGCAGAATGTCCAGGTGCAGGTTAAGACCTAAGAGCCAGATTTGAGGTAAGGTCATAGGAAAAGAAAACTGGAAGAAATCAAAAAAAGAGCAAGTGAGGGGTGATGGGGCAAAGGGGTGGGGGTTGGGCCCCTAACCCCAAACTCTGAGCTCTGTCAAAATAAAAGCCCCATGTCTTTTCCACTTTCCTGTCTTTCCCCAAGCTGGTCCCAACTGAGCCCTGCCCCCAAGCCTCGCTGTGTGTTCCGACCAGCAAAGTGTTGAAGATGTGAAATGAAGACCCTCCACTCAGTTGCTCTGTGTGACTCTGAGCTGTAATTAAGGTTCTGCTGCTTCGGAGAGTCACCAAGAATTTCAGGTACCTACAGACTCCTCGCTCCCTCAGCTGCAGGGGAGATAGCTGCCCTTTTATTCATTTCTAAAACATGCCCGGTCAATCCAGTGGAACTCAGATAAGAAAACCGTACGCGAGGATGATGGAGAAAAATGGGTGTCTGCTGGAGCCATCATGTGGGCACATCCCCTGGGCCAGGCCACGCAGGCCCAGGACCTGGGCAGAAGGCAGACAGGAGCGGCCCGCGGTTGTTTGCCAGTGTGAGGTGCCCACTCAACTTCCTGTCGTCACTTCCTCTCACTGGCACCTGCGAGAATTGGGCTGCTTCAGGCATGAAAGCCGAGAGACCACTTCCTCTACTGACACGCAGAGCTGCCGTCTCCATGAAAACGGCGTGGCACACGAAAACCAGCCCTGCTGGACTAAAGCAACGTCAGACCACAGAAAGAAAGGACACTCCTCCCCTCCCCTCCCCAGTTACTTCAACCCAAACGACAACCAAGACAGTTTAGCGGTAGGAATTTGTATTTTTTGCCTTTGTTCAGAATACATGAAATTGGTAAATATGCCACATGCCTTTGGTGGAAGTACAACTGTTATTACTCGATACAAGTATGAGATTGGGGTTAGGAAAAACAGACAGAGGTGATGACAGACACACAGTGGAAACCCCACATCATCTCATGGCGAACTGAAGGAGGGATGTGGGAAGCTCGGCTTCATTTGACTGCAGAGTCCCGGGGCTAGTTGCATATTTGCTCATGCACAGGGTGGTGGGAGGGAGGGAGGGGAGCGAGGACACAGAAGAGGACGCAGGGTGGGGTGAGAAAGAAAGTAGAAGGGCTAACGCCCCCAAAAGGACAAAGCCGACTATATTTGGTGAGCCTCAGAGGGACAGAAACCCAGGAAGTAATTCCCGTGATAGGGCTGGGTGGGCCAAGAGGGTGGATTTGCTCCAGGCTTGGGACACATCGAGGACAGTGGTGGTTCTTCTCCAGCGGTGACCCCCTGCATTAGGCAAAGAGGAGCCCAGAGGAGAGTGGAGACCTTCGAGGGGGACGGTTGGGAGGGTACACTGACTGCTTTCTTCCAGCTCTTCAGTCCTGCCCTGAGGCAGGACGAAGGAGATGTGGGCAACAGGGGTGAAGGGAAAGGAAGGATGGGTTTGCACGGTGAAATGCTGCTGCACGGAGAGTGGGCGCCCAGCCCCAGCCCAGTGTGGCCTCAGCCTCTTCCTGCTTGTGGACCGAGGACAGAATAAAGGGCGTGGGCATTTCCCCTTTTGAACCCAGCCTGCCTCCTCCCCTCATTCCTGGGTTTATCTGTGTAACATCCTATCCTGAAGCTCAGCCCCCGAGGTGCGCTGAGCAGCTCCCATCCTCAGGTTCCACTGTCTGTATGCACAAACCACACAAAGAAGAGGGAAACGAAGGAGACAAAGTAGAATTCAGGTGGGTGAGGGTGGTTTGAAGCGGAACGTACTATAGGAAGAACAGAGAGGCAGCTCTAGACAAGAGGGCCCCACAGTAGCACAGCAATGCACAAGCATGCCTATCACAGACTGGCACACCTCCCCCACAAGGTGGAGTTGGTGGGTCTACTGGACTTCTCTAAATCCTCAGGATGGGCCAGGCCTTGGGAAGAACTTCTCGCCACCTCCCTATCTTTAGCAAGTACATGGGGATGGCATGGAGGAAAGGATTTCACGGGAGTCCATGGATCCTCATTTTTCCCTCCATACTCATGGGGCTATTTGGAAGAGCCTCACGTCTAACACCCTCACGTTTCTTTATCAGTAGGAAGGAAGGAATGGGACCCTGCTTAATCAGAGGGCAAGAGTGGCTTCCTCTGAGCTTGTTATTTTCAAATTAGGCCCTTGACTCACTGTTTCTCTATAACTAACAGGCATTCTTTCCATCTATGCCAACAATTAGCTGAGCTACATGAAATTATTTGGCTAGATAAAACATTGGCTAGATAAAATTATTTGGTTCCCTCATGAACAAACAGAATGCAGCAGAAAACATGAAGAACAGACAGCTCCTTCCTGTTAGAGGCATATGGGACTGCTTCTAGGTTGGAAACAAGAGTCACAGTCTTTTCACAATACACAAGAGTTTGTTCTCCAGGCCTATGGAGAACAGAGTAAAAAGTTGTAAGATCCCCAAAGACATAGAAAATCTTAGACTAATAGATTAGAAGTAATTGCAAAAAACAGGTTTCACTTTCTAAAAGGGTGTTGTACCAAGGCCAAGTTGGACTTTGAGCTTCTTCAGGCCTGGCCTAGGAGAAAAGCTCCACATGACCAGGTTGGCACTGAGTCAGCTGCCATCTTCCTGCTGTTTGGTTTCCTCTAGCGGCTGGGCCTTTCTAGGAGACACCATGGGCACCATACCTTCTCCCCCCAGTCCGGAAAGCTTCTTGGGCACTTCCCCTCAGCCACTCCCCTTCCCCTTCCCTTGGCCGCCAACTCTTTTGGGCTCTGGGGGAACCTGACAGTACATAGGAAGCAGGTGGGGAGGAGGCACCGGCTGTTGCTCTTCAGGTAGTGACTTCAAGACTGTGCCACGAGCAGCATTTCTAGTGTCAAGGGACATAGTGCAAATGAATGCAAAAAAAAGAGGCATGGATGATGGAGAAGCCTGGGCTGGGATGGAGGAAGGCAGATGCAGAAGTTTGTTGAGAGAACAGACAGAGAGAGAAGGACATGAGTTTGGGTGGCAATGGAGAACAGGGAAGGGGTGGCACATTCTCAAGTAAAAAAGTAGACTGGACACAGGAATCAGGAAGTCCCAGATGGAAAAGAGAAAGAGACAGGAGAAAACAAGAGGGCAAATTACATCAAGTTACTAGACATTCGGGTCTTTCCGTTGTAGGTGCCCCATCCCCATCTCCCTCGGACCCAAGCCAGTGACAAACAGCACAGCCCCACTTCCTCAGGAGGGGCCATCTCTGCACAACACCTTGCAGGGGGACGGCTTGTCCATCAAGGAAGTCCCTTGTCTTTGCCCTTCCCCCTCCCGGACCAGATGATGATCCCACGGCAGCAGTCTCCATACCTCAGTCAGAGCAGCCCCACTCCCCAGGCAGGCAGGCAGGCAGGGCTGGGAGAAGATTCCGGGACCTTCCCACCTCTTCACCCCACCAGCCACCTCAGCGATACTTACTTACGATAACTACCACGATGATGGCACAGATAGCTCCCAGCATGATCATCATCTGAGGAAACACGGACAAAAAATGAGCCCTTGGGTTTGGGGAAGGAGGAAAGGAGCCAAATCTCTAGTGGGAACAGAACTTCCTCCATCCTTGGGACAGTGGAAGAAACCACCCATCACTGAGGAGACGCGCAGGCCTCTCAGGGAGGCCCCACCCTTCTGCTTCCCATAGGATCACAACCCCAGCACGACATCTGTATCTTCTCAGAAACATCACAGGCCCTGCCGCTGGCTCCCTTTTACTTAGTTCCTGTTGCTTTGGGGTTTTAAAAGGAATTCCAACACAGGTACAGACTTTAGATGTTCAGTCGACTGGTTCGGTTTTCACTGTGAAATGTTCAGCTCATTCCCAAAAGTTGCAGGTGTTTGGAAATATATATACTCAAGCCATCGTGTTGATGTTGGGTGTATCTGCGGAAGGGCCAGGTAAGAATTTTTGCAGACAACTCCTTTGGGCTACAGTTTCTTAAATAACCATTTCAAACTCCTCAGGGTATCACTTTCTCCCAGTTAGGGGTTCTGAATACTCTAGCCTACCCTGGTGGCCAATTCAGGGTAATGCATCTCAAGAAGGAGGCATTCCAGATTTCCTCCCAAGCGTTGTGCAGGGCAGAGATCCTGCACCATTACAGGCAAGAAACACAGAAGCTGAGGGTTTTCTTGTCTTCTACAAGTGCAAGCTCAGGAAAAGAAGGGGGAGAGGACAAGAAAATTCACCTTGCAGTTTTTCCACCAATACTTCCGCTTTAGTTTGGCAGCACTACTCTCAAATTGTGACGCTCCCGCCTGCAAGGCATCAGCTCGGTCATCCAGCTCTGACAGCTTCTGGTCCCTCTCCAGGACCTTGTCCACATTCACACGTATGATGTCCACCACCTGATGGGGGCACAGAAACAAAGCTGATATGCTCCATGCCAGACATGGTGGAAAGAACCACCACCAGGGAATTACAAGTCTGGCCCTGTGTCACTCTAAGGGATGCTTTGCCTCCCACAGCCTTTAACTACCTCCCTATTAAAAAAAAAAAGAACAGGGAAGATGTTCCCTTCTGTTTCTAAACTTCTATGATTTGGAATCTTTCAAAGAAACAGCTATCTACCTACCTCCTCCACTTGTGCCTGGGTTTGCTGTAGCCGTCTGTTACTGGTCGTGTTAGGAGGAGGGCCAGGGGGACCCCCACCAGGGGCAGTCCCTTCTGTCACTTCAGCAGGTGGCTGAGCTGGAGCAGACCTGTGGAAAAAAGGGAGCAGAGTACACAAACCAGGACAAGAAAGGAGCCAGGCATGGTGGCACATGGCTATAGTCCCAGCTACTTGGGAGGCTGAGGATTATTTGAGCCTAGGAGTTCAAGTCCAGCCTGGAGAACACAGCAAGACCCCATTTCTAAAGCAAAAAAAGACTCACATGCATCCTCACCCCACAGCACCAAAGCAATTATGATTAGGTTATATGCATGCAAACAGAAGGGATTTTAGCTCCTTGGCAATTCCGAGTAGGGAGATGCAGCATAGAAGCAAGAAGCAAAAAATGAAAGATCCTATAACAACATTTAGATGGGGCTCAGCAACATCCAGAGTGGCATCAAGAGATATTGTCTGGGGCTATCCTCTGACACAAACACAAGCATCTCCTCTGCCACAATGGCTACAGGGACAAATGTGCCAGCCTTGGCCCAAACGGCATCCAGCTATAAGAAGTCTTTCACGTGAACCAAATTGGAAAATTCCAACCCAGAATAAGAGAAATTTGTAGAAAAGACTAAACTCTCAGGACCAGCCTATTGATTGAACTGCAAGCCTTGAATATAAAAGCCCATGGGGACCCAGTTATTGGTTATGTTTCACACAATGATGAGAAAATCAGGGCTGCTGTAACGACAACTTGGAGAATCACCAAAGGCAAAGTCTATGTAGGTGGAGTGGATCAAGACTGTTTGTTTGCTCTGTTTTTGGCAGAGAAAATAGAGGTTTCAATTAAAATCTGGGGCCCAAAGCAATTGTATTAGTTATGGAAACTGGTCCAAGACCATAGACAGGAAGCAAAAATGCTAGAAATAGTCCTCAATGTACATGCATCACAGACATTCTGTCCCTTCCTTTTCTAGATTTGGCACAATCTCAGGAAACTCCCCTGGTTTCTTATGTCCCAAAGAGAAATCTTGGTGTACACTACTATATGCATGGAGACTGTTCTCTTTTCTAGTACCACTCAAGGCTAAGGGATCCCTTAGCCTTAGAAGGGAATAATCTAGTGTGGGGTCTTCAAGACAAATTCCTTTCCATCGTCAAAAACATGGAGGCTAATTCACTTCCTAAAGAATTCCCAGAAGTATAACCTAAGGCATGAGAATTTTTCTCTGCTAAGGAAGAACTCAAGTGAAGGGAGATCTCTCAAATTTGATGGAGAATAGAAATTATAATAAGAATTCCTCAAACAGAAGCAGAACCTCACAAAACACACTTCACAGGAGCAGTCCAAGAGTAAACACACTATAGATTAAACTATCACAAAGTTCCAAAAAGGAAATTCCTTGACTAATCAAAATAGAATGCCCAGAAGCTCCTCCTCAACTAAGTGAATTTCTTTCAGTCTAAAATATAGAGAATAACCCCTCAGAGAGGATACACTAATAGATTACACCTAACTCATCCCCATTTAAGGAATAGTTTTCATGTTTCCCTCCAAGGCACAAAGGAGGCAAAGAAAAGAAAGATACAAACCCATGACAGCCACAAGACTCATGTGCTGCTACTGAGCTAGCTAAGCCATCCAGTTCTTGACTGAAGGCAGAAAATTCAATGAGTAGGTAGCAGCCAGTGTTGGAAGCAGTCCAGGATGGTGGCACCAATGACAAGATTAAGGTCAGAGACCTCGTGATGCCCCGCTAGCCACCAGCTTTCTCCATCTCCTCCCGTTCATCCCACATGGATGTTATCTGGAACCAGTCTGCTGAGAAGGATCCCTCTCCCAAAAGTGAAAACAACTGGAGTCCTAGGGTTTGTCCAAAATGTATAGAATACTCATATATAGTTAAAACCACAGAAGTCAAAGAGAAGTGAAATGGCTATAAAGCATTTAGGGGCCCACTTCACTTACTACTTGTTGGAAGTTGGAAAGTTACACAGCAGTAAAATATTCAGGGATAATTACAACCCTTATGTAACACAAGTAAATTTTTTTCTCTTTTTGTCACCAAGAGAAGCAACACAAATACATCTAGGACCAGGCCGGGGCTCCAGTCAGCAATCAGAAAGGAAAAATCTCTATTAGACATATTGTGGTCTTGACAGAGAAGTACTTCATTTGTCTAGCCATAGTACTCCCTCTGGATCTTGGGAAGCCAGTGATGTTGAAGATGGCTGAAGACTAATCTGTGTGTGTTGGAGGAAGGGGGGAATGCTCAGCTGTCCCCATTTCTCCTCCTCCAAATACTTGTCTGAGACTCTGTGATAGAAATACCTCCTATAAGGGTGGCCTTGGGATGAATGCTCCTTGAATCTTTCTGAGCTGCTCGCCTAGCACCAGAGAACTGGCAGACAAGTTTCTGGAACTTTGCTCGCTGCCACGAGCGGGATACACATCACACTTTGGGTGCAGGGCATACACAAACCCAGAGATTGCAGAGCAACCCACGTTACTAACTGGCAGATGCACGCATGACTGTCTTTTCAGAGGCTCTAAGCACTGAATCAATAACATGACAAGAAAGGGCTTTCGAGTCCCTACACAGTTGTCTCCATCCTCCCACCCTCTTCAGTACTCCACTACACTGAGATCAGAATAAGGTGCCACTCAGATGAGAGTTGAGGGCGCAATGAATGTGGGACCCCTGCGCCCCTGCCCCGCCCGTAGGGTACTAGCTGTGGCTGGTGCGAGAATGGGGTGCTGCCCCGTCCCTGGGGTGGCTCGGTCTGGGGGCAGCTCTCGGTGGTGGTTCCCCGCGTCGCTGCAGCTGCTGCAATGCGCCATTTTCCGTCCCGCACAGTCGGGCGCTGGGGGTTAGAGTTGCCAAGGAGGTGTCCAGCCCCATACACCAGAGTCAACTCACATTTTTCTGACAGAGGGAGCGTGGGTCCGTCTCCTCTCCGGAGGCTGCGGCGAGACACCGGCCGGGCGACGCTGCGGCTGAAGTGGACGGAACTGCCGAGCTCCGCCCACAGCTGACCACCCGAACTCTAGCTGCGGTGGCACTTACTGCAGCTGCCGCGCCCGCGCCCGCGCCCGCCTTTATTAGTGCTGGCCACGCCTCCCGGATGACGTTGTAAACCCCGCGGCCCAATCCACTTCCAGGACGGCCGCCCAGTGCGGAAGCCAAGCGGGGCGGAGATCCTAGCCGGCTCCAGAAAGGCGAGTTGTGAGCATCACTAGCTGACCGATACAGCTATAGTTTGCCTTCCTGTCTAGCTAAGCGACAGGGCGCGGTAGACATACGGGCCAGCCCCTCGGAGGGCGCCTCAACAGTTTGAGTTAGGCATTTTTGGTGCGTCCCAACCAATCGCTGGGCAGTGCCTGAAAGGTGTTGCAGGCAAGCCCACGGCTCCCGCAGACAGCCCCTGGCGGGCCAGGCCCGGCTCACTGAGACGCTGGAGTTCACCGGAGGCTGTGGTTAGGTGGTTTGTGCACAGCCCTGGCATCCAGACCCCGCCAGCGCGCCACCCCACCTCCCCGCCTCTGACAGCTCTGAGGATGCAGCATCCACGGGCAGAGCCGCAGGCTCCCAGAGCCAGATACCGGGCGCGGGGTCCGTCCTACCAAAACAAATAGGAAGGCTTTGTTGAACTTTCCTCCCAAACCTACTCTTTCTATCCCTCCAGGTGGGCTATCATATCTGATCAGCTGCCCAGACCAGAAACCTGGAAGCCATCCTAGATTTTCTCCCCTTCATCTTTACTCCTCCTCCAACAATTCAAGTCGATTTTTTCTTCTTAGCATTTCAAGAATTCTCTCGCTTCTTCTCACTTTCCTGGACGCCACCAGTTGTAAAACTCACCATTATTTTATGTCCCGCTAAGAGGTTGCAAATCAACTGTGATAATGCTTTCTTACCACTTAGAACTTTTATTTTACATTTATTGAAAGTGTAATCGCTTCTCCGCCTTTTGGCTATGATCAAGTGTATTTACATATGTATGGATTTATATGAAATTTCACTCTTGTGCATACATAAAAAGGGAAATATAAAAGAGTAACATGGTAACAGTATGCCTAAAACTTCGCAGACTGATTTTTAATGATTCATGATTTTGACACAGTCTTAGATGTCCGTGAATTTCCACACAATGTAGTCCTCTGTGCATGCTACCAACGGCTTTGGTGATGCAGCATTTCCTAAGAGTGTTCCTCTTCTGTCTCTGGAATTTTCTTCCAAGCCTCAGACACCCATTTTGCAAGTTTTGATGCTCATGAGCGGGTATAACAAATACAGTATGACTGCTGTCTGACTAATAGCTATAGTGAAACATCCCAATTTAGGTGTTGAAATGCCAAAAAAAAAAATGCCTCCTAGAATCAATGAAGTATTATTCTGCTTCCAGTCTTCTCTTCCTCATATCTGTCCTCTAAGAAACCACCAGAGTGATCTATCCAAATGTCACAACTCTTAAAAACCTTAAACAATTGGTCCTAGAACACAATGCATTGATTATATGTGTTTATCCCATCCTCCTCCTGAAACCACATCAAAATGAAATTTGGAAAAATTGAAAACAAATTATAAGTCCCCAAAGACAAAAAGAACAAGAGGAAATGTTTCTGGGAGTATAAATACTTTTTTTTTCTCTTTTTTTTTTGAGACAGAGTTTTGCTCTGTTTGTTGCCTGGGCTAGAGTGCTGTGGCATCAGCCTAGCTCACAGCAACCTCAAATTCCTGGGCTCAAGTGATCCTCCTGCCTCAGCCTCCAGAGTAACTGGGACTACAGGCCCGGCTAATTTTTCTATTTTTAGTAGAGACGGTGTCTTGCTCTTGCTCAGGCTGGTCTCAGACTCCTAAGTTCAAGTGATCCTCCCTCCTCAGCCTCCCAGAGTGCTAGGATTACAGGCGTGAGCCACCACGCCCAGCCTAAATACTTAAGTATCCCCACCAACTCTCTCCTGAAAAAAATTTTAAATCCCTGAATTTTTAAAAATTAAGGCTTTTTTTAGACTTTTTATTTTCAGATAGTTATAGATACACGAGATGGCCAAATATATATATAATATTAAAACCAGGAAATTAACACTGGTACAATCCAGAGTTTATTCACATTCACCAGTTTTACATACACTCCTGTGTGTGTGTGTGTGTGTGTGGTTTTATGCACTTTTTTCCATATGTGTAGATTTGTATAAACACCACCACACAGAACTATTACATTACCACAAATATCCTTTGTGCTATCTATCCCTTTATATCCACCCCAACCCTAACCCTTGGCAACACTAATTTGTTCTACATCTCTATAAATTTATTTCAAAAGTGTTATGTAAATGTAATCATATAGTACCTAATTTTTTGAGATTGGCTTTTTTCACCCAATATTAACTATCCGAGTTATTGTGTGTACCAACAGTTTTCATTGCTGATTAAGTATTTCATGGTATGGATATACCATAATTTAACCATTTACCTGCTGAAGGACATTTGAACTGATTCTAGTTTGAGGCTATTACAAATAAAGCTGCTATGAACTTTCATGTACAGTCTTTGTGTGAACATAAATTTTCATTTCTCTGGGATAATTGCCTGAGAGCAATTGCTGGGTAGTAATGTAATTGCATGTCTAGTTTTATAAGAAACTGCCAATGTGTCTTCCAGAATAGCTATACTATTTTAGACTCCCATCAGCAATGTACGAAGGATCCAGTTTCTCCACATTCTCACCAGCATTTGGGGTTTCATTATTATTATTATTTTTTCTCTTGTTAGAGATGAGGTTGGTTGGGGCCAGGGGTGTCTCTGTGTTGCCCAGGCTGGACTTGAAATCTTGGGCTCAAGGGATACTCCCACTTCAGTGAGACTCCTTAGTAGCTGGGACTATACGAACAAGCCAATGTGTTCAGCTGTATTTTTTTTTTTTTATTTTAACCATTAACACTAAACCGGGTGTTTAGTGATATATTATTTGGTTTTAATTTTTATTTCCCTGATGGCTAATGATGTTGACTATCCTTTAAAGTGTTTATTTGCCTTCTGTATATCCTCTTTGATGAAACGTGTGTTCATGTCTTTTGCCCATCTTCTAATTGGATTGTTTGAATTTTTTACTATTGAATTTTGAGAAGTCTTTACATATTCTAGATAAAAGTATTTTGTCAAATATGTGGTTTCTCCCAGTCTGTCATTGGTTTTTTAATCCTCTTATCGTCACCTTTTTTTTTTTTTTTTGAGACAGAGTCTCACTGTGTTGCCTGGGCTAGAGTGCCGTGGCGTCAACCTAGCTCACAGCAACCTCAAACTCCTGGGCTCAAGCAATCCTTCTGCCTCAGCCTCCCAAGTAGCTGGGACTACAGGCATGCGCCACCATGCCCGGCTAGTTTTTTCTATATATTTTTAGTTGTCCGATTAATTTCTTTCTATTTTTAGTAGAGACAGGGTCTCGCTCTTGCTCAGGCTGGTTTCGAACTCCTGAGCTCA
>CAUYSK010001793.1:0-25445 GCA_963575035.1 Avahi laniger
TCTTATTGTTTTTTATGTATAGTTATCCTATTGTTTGGATGTACCATAACTTATTTAACCAGTCCCCTATTGATCAACATTTGGGTCGTTTCTAATCCTTTGCTTTTAATAACAATACTGCAATAAATAGCCTGTGTGTGTGTGTGTGTGTGTGTGTGTGTGTGTGTGTGTGTGTAATTTTGCACATGTATTAGTCTTTCCTAGAATAGATTTCTAGAAGTAGAATTGCTGGGCAAAGGTTATATGCATGTGTAATTTTGGTAAGTGTTGCTAGATTGCCATAGAGAGTACCACTTTACACTCCCACAGGTAATATATGAGAAAGCGTGTTTCTCTATACCTTCAACCCTGTCAACCCTATAATGTTAACATACTTTTTGACCTTTGCTAGTCTAATGAATAAAAAATGATAATTTATATCTCTTATTAGACTGAGGTTACACTTCATTTTATATGTTTGTAGCTTCTAACATTGTTTTCTGTGGATTGTTTTATTTTCTGTTAGAGCTCTGTATATGTCTAGCTCTTTGTTTGAATATAAGTTGCACATATTTTTTCATATTTTATAATTTGTATTTTTATTTTGCTTAAGATGGGTTTTGCCATGAAGAAATGTTTTATATTTATGTGTTTCAGTTTATCCAAGTATAGGACTTTATATAGTAAAATTTTATTTTACACAGTAGTTCAACATATACAAAAATGTATTAAATGGAAGAACATATGAGAAATTGGTAACATTGGTTACCTTTGGGTAGCTAGAGTTACCTATCTGGATTTTGGGGGTGAGGGGGGGTCTTCTTTTTCTTTCCTTTTTTTCAAATCTTTAATACCCTTAGAACAAAAAGAAGAAGAGCAAACCAAAATCTGCAGCAGGAGCAAGTAACAGTATCCCAGATTCCAGTAAATCAGTTTCCATTCAAGAGGAACAGTCTGTGCCTTCCTCAGAGAAAGGTGGTGTTAATGGTTACCATGTCAATGGTGCCATCAATGATACTGAGTCTGTGGACTCACTTGGTGAAGGTTTGGAGACACTTTCAATAGATGCCAGAGAACTGGAGGATCCTGAGTCTGCCACACCAGATATGCTGGATAGAACAGGTGAGTTTATTAACAGGTTTTTGGAAAGGTACATTCAGTTGAAAAAGACAGGAGCCTCCTGGTTGAGAATGTGATCAATAAATTAAATCTAATTGGTCTTTTACTTTTTAGTTTTTGTTACCTTTTGGGTGAAAGAGCCACATTTATTATCAAAGGCCTAGAAAAATATAATTCTTCCATTTTCTCATATTTTAATTCTAGTCTAGATCAGTCTTGTGGAACTCTTCTAACTTAATAGCAGAGGAGTACCTTAAGAGACTACAAAAGGTGACTTTTAAGTTTTTTTTTTTTTTTTTTTTGAGACAGAGTCTCACTGTGTTGCCCGGGCTAGAGTGCCGTGGCGTCATCCTAGCTCACAGCAACCTCAGACTCCTGGGCTCAAGCGATCTTCCTGCCTCAGCCTCCCGAGTAGCTGGGGCTACAGGCATGCGCCACCATGCCCGGCTAATTTTTTCTATATATTTTTAGCTGTCCAATTAATTTCTTTCTATTTTTGGTAGAGACGGGGTCTCGCTCTTGCTCAGGCTGGTTTCGAACTCCTGAGCTCAAACAATCCACCTGCCTTGGCCTCCCAGAGTGCTAGGATTACAGGCGTGAGCCACCACGCCCGGCCTACTGTCTTGCCTTTTTGATACCAATCATCTCAAAGATGTGAGGCAAAGCAGAAGAAAAGAAATAATGAAGGTTAAAGCAGAGCTAAATGAATTGGAGAATTAAAAAAAACAATAAAAAGGATTAATGAAACAAAAAGTTGGTTCTTTGAAAAGATAAACAAAATTGACAAACTTCTTGCTAGATTAACCAAGAACAAAAGAGAAAGAACCCGAATAAGTTAAATCTGAAAATAAAAAAGGTGACATTACAACTGATACCGCAGAAATACAAAAAATCCATGAATACTATGTAAATCTCTACGCACATAAACCAGAGAACATAGAGGGAATGGACAAGTTCCTGAAAACACACAACCTCCCAAGACTCAACCAGAAAGAAATAGAACTCCTGAACAGGTGAATAATGATCAGTAAGATTTAATCGGTGATAAAAAAACACCTCCCAACCCAAAAAGAAAAAAAAAAAGCCCTGGACCAGGTGGACTCCACTCAAAATCAGCCAAAGGTGTGGAGTGGGTTTCGTGTCTACAGTTCAGGCCTGACAAAGGAACATCAGAAATTCTCCAAGAAATAAGCTTAGAGGCCAGAGGAAGGTGTCAATCCAGAAATGAGGAATCAAGGTCGAAATATGAGGCAGAGCAAGGGAGAGTACTGATACTGTGGCACCTTGAGACAAAAACTGAAGTCAGGATCACAGGGCCAAGAGTCTGGAGCCAGGAACCAAGATCAAACAAAAGCAAGCCTAGCTAGTGCGGCGAGTCCAAAACTATTGTCTTTAGTGCCTGCTAAGGTGCAAAGTTCCCCTTATGGTCTAGCAGTGATAAGGCATGTCGTGGCCCCCTGATCTGGGAGTTTCAATGATGATGTGAGCAAGCAGCTTGCAAGACCAGTATCAGAGGTCATAGCTTAGCTCCGACAAAAGTGCAGCTGACAGAGTCCACTAGAGGCTGCCAGGGTTGGTGAGGGTGCAGTACAGCACCGGTGGCTTGCTACCAAGGAAACCATGTGGTTATGCCAGAGCTTGTCTTGGGAAGGCAGGGTGGTTCAGAAGTTCTCTGGCTGAAAGCCACTCTGATCACCATTCAAAGTCTGATTTTTCTTATCAATATCGGTGTAACTCAAGAAAGCAAAGGTTATCACTGTACTAAAATGGGCTCTGTTGGAGTGTGAAGTTAGACCAAGGAAATACCATATTCCATACTATAATGGGGTCCCAGAGCATTGTGGAGACTTCTTTGAGAGGGTAATGGAAGCCAGATTGCAAAAGAGACAAAGTTTAGGACTCCTGAATTCAAGGTAATCATAAATAAGAAAGGTTTGACCAGCCACCAGAACATTTGACAACTAGGCTTTGTGGGGAGAAGAGTGCAATGGCTCAGTGTAGCCCCCATGCTGACCCAGATCTCCAGGGGACATGAACATTCTAGAATGGGAAGGGCTGGGTGCTAATAGTAAAAGAGCTCTCCTATTAGGGGCCCAGGTGGCTTTGCATGGGATCCTGTCTCAAAAAAATTGCAGTAGGAGAAACAGACCTTTCCCTATTGACTGGGGAGATCTGGCATTGTAGACTCGACAATATGCAAAAAGTTGCCACCAGAAGTATCAGAAGCCAGGAGCTAGTCAGCACCACCAACAGGGTGACTAGAGGACAGGATTGGAGACACGGGTCTGCTGGTTTGGGAACCTAGACAAAGAGTTGACGCAAGAGATAGTCAGGAATCTAGAAGTGAGCAGAGATGATCACAGTGGCAGTAGGGTGGACAACTGGCCCCCAGGCACTGGAAGTTAAGAGCTGTCTCGAGGGTGGTTGCAACAGAGTATGAACAGCTCAGGGGTCTTAACCAGTCACTGGAGCAATGCGCAAGGCAAACACCGGCTAAGAAGGTGGAGAGAACAGGCCCAACGGGAGCAAAGCGGAGGCCTGCTAAGGGAAGTCCATCCCACAAAAGGGAAGCGGGGGGCTCTCCGAGGCCCAGAGCAGGACACAAAAGAGCAACCCTTTCCAGGTGGCAGCTCCCCGCCTCTGCCCTGCACTGCCCACCCCCTGCTGCTGCCCCAGCCCTGCCCGGATAGGCCAAGCAGCTCTTTCCCAATATCTGGGCAGAGCTGTTGAGACAAAGGAAGGGGAGAAGTGGACACAGCAGGTCCTGGCTCTTGAGATCTGCAGATAGGAGTTGCTTTTGCAATAGCCGTAGGTCATTGTGCAACTCACTGGTCTGCGGACTGCCAACTCCTGGACATCTGTAAAATACGGACAGTGATGATGCCACTCAGCTCGCAGGGCTGCCGTGAGGTGCAGACGAGAGAAGGGACTGAGAGTATTCCACAAACGCTAAGGTGATAGATGTGTACAGCGTTATGTGTATCAGTGGCAGGTTTCCAGAAGGCAGGTGGGGAGAAGAGTGAGTGAGTCACAAAGAGGAAAACTGCCCCACTTCTTGAAGGGAGTTCTCAGAAGACCAGGGCTGGGCGGCTCAGGTTACAGGGCAGGCATAAATAGTGGGTGCCTGCCAGGCAAAAGCTAGTTTGCCTGGAGCTCCTGGGGCCCTAGCAGAAGCCACCTGTGAGTGTGTCCGTTCTTGCCTCTCATTTTGTTTTCCCCCTGTCCTGTGAATATCTCCCCGCCCATCTGGGCCGTTCATCCTGTAGGCGTGGAGGAGGGGAGGGTGTGTGCGGCTGTTCTGGGCTAGGAGGGGTGGGTGTGGGAGGCGGGGAGCAGTGGGGTAATGGATGCCCCCCTGCCCCTCATTCAGGGCCTTGGCTCAGTGGGAGATTTGCTTTCTGAGCTGGGGGAGGGTGGAGGGGTGGGATGTGGCACCCGCCCAGACCCCAAGCACCACCGTGTGGAAGCCTCGGGTGGGAAACGTGATCCCAGCTCCTCTCTTGGCTCCTTCTCTGTCCCTGATTGCTTCAGAAAGGACAGTGGGGGACAGACTAGGTGTTCACAGGCCTGGGTTCTAAACCCTCCTGGTGCCGACTGCCTGTGGCACATGAACAAATCTGTTTCTCTCATAGCCTCAAGTCTATACTTACAAAATGTATTTCCTGGATTAGGTCTCTGATTTCCCAACCAATGTTCATAAAGTCTTACTGTGAAAGCTTAGCATAAACTGGACCCTCCCTGGGTTGAGGGGGCCCGGGCTCTGCCCACTCCATCCACTGCCCTGGCTAAGACACCTCGTCTGAATCCTCGGTCCAAAAGCCTAGGAGTCTGCTCTCTCCAAGGGTCCTTCATGCTACAGTGGGCGGTGGTGCCTGCTGTGCCATCTCGAGCTGGCGGGCAGCGTGCCCACTGCCTTCCATTCTTCCCCCAAATCAGGCAGGGCCCCAGGGTCGCTCTGGCCTGGGTCTGGCCCTCGGTGCTCACGACCGAGCTTCCACCAGAACAGGGGCTACGAGGCAGCTGCTGTAGGCTGTGAGCTCACCTGGGTGTTTCTAGAGACTCCCAGGATACCTGGAGAAGTGGTGACTTCAAAATTGAAAGAGGCTAGTGCAAAACAGGGGTCATCCACAGCTCAGAAGCACCAGCAGTCAGGAAGAGGGCACTTCTCTGGCCAGGAAGCCCCTCCCCTACCACCACCCCAGCTGGCCTGGGGACCCCCCTCTTCTTTGCACAGGGCCTTCCAGCTTTGTTCCCAGCATCTGCGATTCCTAGCAGCTCTCGTCACTCATAACTTTACAGTTTCTCTTTGAGAGGAAAGATACCCGACACAGGGAGTGACCCAGGTCCTATATCCACCCTGACCTCAGTTCCTGTGAGCCTCTTGGATGCCCAACTGGATAGTTTCTCTCATTTCCCCCCAAAATTAGCCTTCCACCTCCCTCAGCCCTCCTGGCATGTCCCTTCCCCCTCTTTTCCAAGCCGTCTCAGGTGGTCTGGGAGGAATCGCAGGTGTCTCAGGTCTCTGGCTGCTGGTTTGCTATCTCCGATGCTCAGCTTTCCCTTGGGTTCCCTCTGGGACTTTTCTCATGGAGACAGCGTCTGGGCCGGCAATGGCAAATCACCCAGCAAACACGCAACCACACTCCCAGCCCGTGCTCAGGACGTCTCTAAGGCATCACTAAGTATTCAGGACTCTGGCTCATTTTCAGACCAGCATTGTGGGCACCAGCGCTGGGCTGCGCAAGGCGGCAAGTGAGAAGAAACAGGCTTGCCTTGTCCCAGCTAAGCCAACGGCTGCAATGGCACAGATAGAGAGAGTGAGGTCCGCGGAGGGGAGGGGGCCTGCCCAGAGGCACTCATTGAATCCTTCCTGGTGTGACAGATGGCCTCAGTGAGGAATGCCACCTCCTAGCCACCACACCAAAGGTAGTGGCCCAAGGGAAGGCACAAGAAAGGACATGGGTCATTTGGGAATAGGGAGATGTTGCTGTCAACCTATATCAGAGCTCCAGCTGGATAACTTATGCCCTCCAAGGCCAGACCATGTGCCCACCTTGTCCTTAAACTGCTTTTGGAGTCCTGCTGGCTCAGGGACAAACAGCAGGGAAGAGAGAAGGTGGGAATGGGAGCATCTCCTGACCTCCAAGAACTGGGCCAAGCCCTAACCCATGTCCTTGAGCAGAGAGCATGTCGTTTCTCTCTCTATTCACCTCCCCAGGCCATGCTGCTCCTTCTCTCGGCGCTGGTCCTGCTCACACAGCCTCTGGGGTACCTGGAAGCAGAAATGAAGACCTATTCCCAGAGAACAGTGGCCAACGCCTGCACCCTGGTCATGTGTAGCTCCATGGAGAATGGCCTGCCTGGTCGCGATGGACGGGATGGGAGAGAGGGTCCCCGGGGCGAGAAGGGGGATCCAGGTAGAGCGGGACTACAGGCTTGTCCTGGCGGGGAGGGTGGACATTGGTATTGCAACTGACCCGGCAGCTCTGGATGCTCTGCGATGGAAGGCTCGGAGATGGGCTTCCTCCTCCCAAGGGGGTGGGTTTCCCCCTGACATTCAGCCCGCGCTGCTCCACCAGCTGGCCAAGGAATGGCTGTGCTGAGGCCCCTGTGCCTCACTCCTTCACCCAACTGCCCTGACCTCTCCCTGGGATCCCGGGATCCCTCCCATCCCAAGAACAAGCAAACAGTAGATAAATTATTGATATTTGGGACCTTGTAGAATCTGTGCCAGCAGTTAGCAGTTGTTCATTCTGATTAAATGATGCCTATGCAGGGTGTTAAATATTTTTCATATTTAATTAAACTGCACTGAATGAAGAGTGGGAAAAGATGAGGTTCCATGGCTCCAAACTCAGGCCTGATCAAAAGGATGTGCCCTAGTACATTACAGGGGGAGAAAGGGAGCTCGCATTTCTTTGTCCAGCCCTGCGCTTGGACATTCACTTGATTAGTTCATTTACTCCACCCAAAAGTCTTGCAAGGGACATATTAATCTTTGACAGGTAAGAAAACTGTGATGCAGAGAACTAAACAGCAATCCGTCTGGAAGGCGGAAAGGACGTGGGCGTCTGCATTAGGCAGGTCTAGGCTCAACTACTAGTTTCATCTGCACACCTGGGACCCTGGGGCAAGCCGCTCAGTGACACTGAGTCTCACTTTGCTTATCTGCAAACAGGAATAATATCAACCACCCAGAGATAAATAATTGAGCCAAAGGCTTTATTTTTTTATTGAATCTTCAGGACCAAGTTGCATCTTCCTGTTGTACCAAGTAGGTGGATTCTCCTGAGGTTACCAGAGTACTGATGAATAAGGGACTTGTCCCTGGAAATACTGTCCCCCACCCAGGGGGAGAGGATCTGGGTTGAATTGACAAGAAAGGAGAACTCCATTAACCAGCACCATGAAGCAAGGGGCCACCAAGGCACGGGGCCAGGGCTTCAAAGGGATCAAATATGCTTTAACTTTCTGGAGCTGGCACTTTATTTGAGGAGGAAGGAAGCTGATGACATTTAAGCCGGAAAGATTAAGCAACATCCCTAGGCTTTGTGGGGTAAGGGGCAGGTGAGTATCTCTCTGCACCTTGCTGGCAGACAGCGGCTCCCGACATGAATGAGATGGGGCTTGGGGAGCGCCACCCAGAGGTGAGCTCAGAAGAGGCGTGAGATTCGCCACATCAGTTCTGAGATTCCCACCTCGCTCAGGCTCCCAGAGGGGCCCTGGATTGAATCCCAGGGGGCCTTTCCCACCGCAGCCCTCAGAGCTTGCTGCATGAAACATGGCAGAGACCTCCCTCTCCTGTGCACGTGCCCACCGCAAGCACATCCCAAGCCTGGCTTTGGGTCCCCCCTCAGAGGACCGCACACAGTGGGGCTGGGGATGAGGCTCCCCTCTGCCCTCAATTCCAGTCACTCGGCCATTACGGGCCTGGGAATGTCCTGGGGAGCTTGGGGCATCCTGACCCAAGTAGGTCTGTGTGGGGCCAAGGTCTGCACTTGTGACAACCATCCCTGCAGACGTCGAAGCACGTGGTCCCCAGAACCTGCGAAAAGGAAAACGTGGGCCTGAGAGAAGAGACCCTTGAGCTGGGGTGGAGGGCGGAGCTGGGGTGATGCCCCAGACATGTCATGAAGGGCAAACAAGACCCAAATGCTGCCTTTGGGGGGACAACTCCTTATTCCTCGGCACCCCTTGCATTCCTGCCCAGACAGACCCAGCAGCAGGGGTGCTCGCTTCCCTCGGATAAAGCCCCACACCTCACAGCAGCCCGCAGCCCGGCAGGACCGTTCCCCACCCCTGCCTGCTCATCTGACCTCAGGGCCCCCCACTCGGCTCCTTGCCGGTCCCTGACCACACTCGGGCCCTCCCTCCCCAGAGCCTCGTCATTTGTTCTCACAGACGTCCCTGCGGCTCATTCCTCATCTCCTTCGGGCTTTGCTCTCAGACCACCTTCTTGATGAGGCGTCCCCTATCACCCTCCTTAAAACAGACCCCAACACGCCCTGCATTTTATTTTTTCTCAGTGGCACTCAGCATTGTGAAATATATCATATGTTGTACATTTGAATTTCCTATCACCTGTTTCTGTGCAGTAGAGTTGAGGCTCCAGGAGGGAGGGATTTTTTGTCTGCTTTGTTCACTGCTTTGTCCCCAGCATTTAGGATAGGACAGGATCCGTAGACAGTGCCTGGTATGTAGGAGAAGTGCAGTAAATATTTGTGGAATGAATGAATGAATGAATGCAAGATGGAAGGAGAGAGGAATTTCAGTAGCCAAGGCGGCCAAAATGCTGGGGCCATAAAGCTTTGCTTCAGGTGACACTAGGGTCCAGGGCCAGGTCTGGGGGGGTACTAGAATACAAAGTGAGTGCTTTGGAAGAAACAGGTTCCGCCACTGAGGATGGCGCCCCTTTCTCCATCACAGAGCTCTCATGGCCTCGATGGTTTGTGCACCAAGAATGGGCAACCTCTAATGCTCCGTTCTAGAGAGTGATTTTCCTCCTTTGGCCCATCTGCCTGCTGCAGCCTGGCCAAGGTGAGGCCCATACGAGGCTCAGCCTGTAGGTGTGGGAAGTGCTCCCATTTCATCCCTAGTAGGTATTGTGAACAGCAACAGGGCACAAGGCCTGGCGTTCCACTGGGTATGAATGGGACTCAGATGTCTCCAGGTGGTGGTGCTGCTGGGATATGCCAGCACGGAATCTGCCACCCACTCAGCAAATTCACAGTCACCCCCACCACAACCACACTCTTGACTCTGGAAGGCCTGGCCTCTCCTGTCACGAGAGCATGGTTCCCAAGTCTGAAATGTCACCTCTCTCTGCAAGTCGCTCTAAATTCTCCTCACCCTTCAAGTCCCACTTCCTCCTTGAGGAAGACTGCTCCGAGTGTGTGTGCGTGTGTGCTGGGGTTGGGGCGCTGTGATGGGACTAGGGACATCTCATGCATTGTCTTCCTCACCTGTCACCCTGTCTCACAGTTTATCACGAGTCCTTTGTAGAACAGGACCTGAGGCTGACACTGGCATCTGGCCTGTTGCTAAGCGTAGAGTAGATGCTGCAGAGATGGGTTCTTAGTGAACAAATGATGAGCAAATGGACAAATAACTGAATGAACAAGTTAGCACCAACTGTCTGGTGTCCTTTCTGATACCAATGTTGGCTCCCCTGATATATATAAGGGGAAAGCAGGAAGCCCACGATCACAGGTAAGTGCTGGCAGGTTGCCTGCTGTCACGACTGTGGCTCTGGGGCCGGGAAGGAGCACTGCATGGAAAGTCAGACAGGGCTTGGCCCACATCCTCCTCTGACTCGGCAAAGGCTGTTTCCTCCCTGTGAAACGGGTGTGCCGACACCCTTTGCTGCATACCCGCTGGACCAGAATGTGTGAAGGTGGACCGTGCACGCTCTGCAGAACCCTGAGGGAATGCCAGGGACCCGACCCCGCAGATAGCTGGTTCCTCCGGGGCCTAGGGCCAGGTTTTTGTCAATTTCTTCTGCTGCTACAGGTTTGCCAGGAGCTGTAGGGCAAGCAGGGATGCCTGGACCAGCTGGTGCAATTGGGCCCAAAGGGGACAATGGCTCTGCTGGAGAACCCGGACCAAAGGGAGACCCTGGACCAAGTGGTGAGCAACTAGGCATGGCATTCGGATGTCTCCGGGTGGTGCTGCTGCTAGGTTATGCCAGTAGGCAGGCACAGAGCCATACCAGGGAGCACTGGGCACTGGGTTATTTCAGGACAGACAGGGCCTACTGTTGGGCAGAATGACAATGCCACCTCTCGACCACTCACCTTATTACGCAGCCCCCTGCCAGGAGGCTTCGGTGTCACTGACTGGGCTGGTCCTTTTCCTTAGGACCTCCAGGACTTCCAGGTGTGCCTGGTCCAGCTGGAACAGAAGGTGTCCAGGGCAGGCAGGGGAACATAGGCCCTCAAGGCAAACCAGGCCCAAAAGGAGAGGCTGGGCCCAAAGGTAGGTGGACAGTGTGGCCAGTCTGAGCAGGGAGGGAGGGATGACGATGGCATCCATGGTGTGACCTGAGGCATGCTCAGAGTGCCAGGAAGAGCCCAGACCATCAGCTCTGCGAAGGCCTTGCCATGCAGCCCTCCCCCACACCCCCACATGTACAATTTTCTCCTTTTACCCTCCACAGAGGAACCCCAGGCTACAAGGAGCAACCTCACCACTTCTCTCTCTGACCTTGGAGTTGTGGGTTAAAAGCTGCTCTACTTTGAAAATGATCTCTGCTGAACACACTGTCAGCAGTGTTTATCCCTGTGTGTTCCTTCCGCAGGAGAAGTAGGTGCCCCAGGCATGCAGGGCTCTACAGGGACAAGAGGCCCCACAGGCCCTAAGGGAGAGAGAGGCACCCCTGGTGAGCGTGGAGCCCCCGGGAATGCCGGGGCAGCAGGTGGGTGATGGCAAGAGCTGGTGCAGGGCTGGATCCAGTTCTCCTGTGCCCACTTGGGGCTATCAATGCCCACCCCTGCCATGTGCATCTGTAAAGTCAGAGCTGGCATTGCTGGGCGTTGGGGAGGGTGCATACCTAAGGAAGGTGAATTTGGGGGTTCTGGGGACTGTTTGTATACAGGAAGAGTGCCGTGCTAAGCAATGAGGACATCCGTATACAGGGAAGGTTATTCGTTGGGTGACGGGGACAGTTATACTCAGGAGGTGCTGATTGCTGGGGAAAGGGATGGTCAGTGTCCAGAGGGGATGTGGCTGGGCTCTGGGAACAGGCTATCTGTGGGGAGAATGTATTGCTGGGTAATAAGGACAGTCTGTGTCAGGGAAGGTGACAATGCTGGAAAACGGGTACATAGCTCAGCCAGCCCTTCTTTGACCCCAGGGCCTGCTGGAGCTGTGGGTGTGCAGGGAGCTCCAGGTGCCAGGGGACCCCCAGGACTGAAGGGGGACAGAGGTCTTCCTGGAGACAGAGGAGCCAAGGGAGAAAGTGGCCTTCCAGGTAAGGTGGCAGCTCCTGGTCCTGGGAACCCCCACTAGGCATGGCTCGGGGAAGAGGAGGCCTCTTCAGCCCAGGACAGGCCATCCTCTGGGATGTGTGCCCCATTAACGACAGGTGGGAGATGGAACTCAGGAAAGGCTGCCAGGCCGGAAGGCAGGAGCATTAGTTTCTGGTCTTGGCCACCTAGTACTCACGACAAGGCCTGGGCACTTTCTCCATCTGACCATTTGGAAAACTGCAGCTGCCTTCCCAATGCATAGACAGTTTAATCATCAAAGAACCCACTGGATGGGAAACACGAGGAATGTATATTCTTGTTCCACACCCGCCCCCCGCAAATGGAGATGCCATTATATTCCCAGACTTTGTCGTCTGGTTCGGTGTCAGTGAGGTACAGAGACGAGTTTGTCCGTAGAAGAATCTAAGACCTCTCTGCACAGCAGAGACCAACTGTGCCAGCAGATGTGGGCTTGCTGGGGGCCACCCCAAGTGTGTCTGCAGCTGGACACCATTCCCTTGAGGCCCGGACTCAGAACTCCTTCTAGACTGTCTGGACAAGTCTTCGCTCAGCCGTTTCTGTCCCCTGCAGATGCCGCTGCTCTGAGGCAGCAGGTGGAGGCCCTACAGGAACAGGTGCGGCACCTCCAGGCCGCCTTCTCTCAGTATAAGAAAGGTGAGTTCCTGGGTCTGAACCCGGGCCAGACACTGACATTGGGCCCTGCCTGGGCCTGGGTCTTGGTTTGGGATTGGGCTGGGGCTGGATCTTTGGCCGGGCCTGAGGCTGAGCCTGGCCCTGGGACTAGGGAGGGAACCAGCTGGGATGGTGTCTAGGGCTGGACCTGGGACTGCGGCAGAGTGAGGGGCTCAGGGTGGTGCGTGGCTAGAGCAGGGCAGCCCCCTGCTCCCGGTTCTGGACATAGATCCAAAGGGCAAGGAGAAGGGTGTGGCCCACATCACCAGTTCACCAGCCTGGCGGAAGCATGGCTGAGGCTACCAGGCTCCAGAACACCCTGCAACCTCCATGCCACCTGTGCCCTGAGACAGACTGATGCACTGAGTCCAGTGCAATTCAATGGAGTCTCACTCCCATACTCTAGCTGGTCCCTGGGGCAGGCAAGGGGACACTCAACATGGGCTGCATTTCTTACCTCTGCGGGGCCAAGTGTGAAAGTGCCCAGTGACATTGTCACACAGCCAGCCAGGACAGCACAGAATCCAGTTCCTTTCCTGGGACCTGGGGCTGGGATACTGCTCTGGGGTACAAGGCAGGTGGGGCCTGACCTTGGGGTGTGGTCATTGAATATCTCACCTTAGACCTGCTCCTGGGTCAAGCAGCAGGCGGGCTGCCTCTGGGCTCCAGTGCTGGGCTCTGCCTGCAGCTCCCGGGGTGTTTAGAGCAGAGATTCTGCCCTAACCCTGGAGCCCTGAGGAGTCAGAGGCCTCTGGGAGCACAGGCGTGAGTCCACCTCAGTCCCCAACTGCCCCTGGTCCTCTGCCTTTTCTGACATCGTCTGTGAGTAACAGCCTTCAGGCAAATCTCACTGAGCCAGAAAGGGCAGTTTTCTGAAGGAGTAGAGCATAAAAGGGCCTCATTGGATAAGACATAGGTAGGGCTGGCTCCTGAGTACCCACACTCAGAGACGAGAGCGTGAAACATTTGGTGTATCTCCCTCTCTCCATGGACATATTTGCGTATGGGCTCACTAGCTCATAGGCGTGCTGATGCAAACACAAAGAACACATGCTTGTGCACCCGCCACGTGTGTACTTAAATACCGCCACTCCCTCCGTAGCCATCTACATACACGAGCTCATATCTACAGGCACACACGAATATGCACATACATCCAGATGGACGCTAAGTACTCCGAGAGGCTTTTGAATGGAGACACAGGCATATCCATATATCCACACGCATAGCCACCTAGGTGCATGCAACATAAACCCAGGAAGGGCACATGAACTCTTGCACCAACCTTGTCCGGAGCTGCTCTGCATGCCATCCTGAGCCCACAGAGAACCTTCCCCCTAAGCCCTTGCTGAAGATGCTCAAAGGTGAAGACCATTGGGTCAGGGTGTAACTTGGACTCCCGTCAGCCCAACAAGGCCAGGGACATTGCCCTCGCTGGAGTCTGAGGGTCCAATGTCCTTTGCAGATTTCCATGCTTAGGCCCAGAAGCCACAGGGATGGGCAAAACTGGAATACAAAGAGATACTTGACATGTCACACAGGTGATACTTCCCTTTAGAGATGAGGAATTGGAAATCCTGACAAGGGAAGTGATTTTCTCTTGCCCACCCAGATAGTTATTGCCAGGGCGGGTCTGAATGCCTGGTCTTTTGATTCCCATCCAGGGCTCTCCCCAGCACAAACCTCACCACTGCCCCCACGCACACATGACCCTTTCAGATGCCCTCCTCCCCTCTCCCTGCACCTGCCCATCTGGCTGGGGCGTCACCCATGTGCTTGCCAATAGGCAGCGAGCAGAGATGAGCACATGACAGCTCTCAGACGCCGTGCCCTATCCTCTTCTCTTCCCCCAGCCCGTCACGCAGCACAGACCCTGTCTGACAACCCCACATCTCCTGCTATGTATGCCGGGATGACAGTGGGCTGGCTGCATTGTGTTTTCTGTACTCTCAGAAACTGGCCCGACCACATGGTAATCAACTTGAGAAAAATTGTTTAATTCTACATGGTGATTGAGAAATTGATTCTGGCATACATCTGAGCTGAAATAGAAATAGAAATGTCTGAGCTTTGGTGTCGGACAGCGAGGTTTAATCCCTAACTGTATATTTGATGGTTGCATGATTCTGGGCCTCTTACTTAACCTCTCTGAGCTCTAGTAAACGGGGAACAATTGTACCACCTTACAGGGAAGCTGGGGCTGTTCTGGAACCGAGTGTCTCATTTACATTCTCTCTGGTGCCCTGATACCCACCGCATGGGAGGTATAGGAAGCTCAGGTTGGAGTGCAGAGGTCTCCGAGCCATTGAGCTCTGGCCAGGTTCTGCCACAACCCCAACCTGACTCTCCTCTTCTCCTAGTTGAGCTCTTTCCCAATGGCCGAAGTGTAGGGGAGAAGATCTTCAAGACCGTAGGCCTGGAAAAGCCTTTTGAGGATGCGCAGCAGGTGTGCATACAGGCTGGCGGACAGCTGGCGTCCCCACGCTCTGCGGCTGAGAATGCCGTCTTGCAACAGCTGGTCACAGACCAGAACAAGGCTGCTTTCCTGAGCATGACTGACACCAAGACAGAGGGCAAGTTCACCTACCCCACAGGGGAGCCCCTGATCTATTCCAACTGGGCCCCGGGGGAGCCCAACAATGACGGAGGGGCAGAGAACTGCGTGGAGATCTTCACCAATGGCAAGTGGAACGACAAGGCTTGTGCAGAGCAGCGCCTCGTGATCTGCGAGTTCTGAGCCTCGTGGGGTGGGCGGGGTGGTGCTTGGCCCAGGAGGCTGGCTAGCAAGTCAGTGCCCAGACCTGAGTGCTGCCAACATCCTAATAAAAAGGTGACCGCCTCTGCTGGCCAAGGCTTCTCTACGGAACGCAGCCAAAAGGTAGGGCTACTTCAGAACACCTCTCAGAGTAAGATACGAGACTGCCTTCACACACTGGAAGACCTGCCAGGGGAAGAAGGGGCCAGCCTGCAAGGGCTTTTATCCCCTGCAATGGGATAAAAAGTAGGTGTCCAGTGACCTTCGTGTCCCCAAATCCAATGCCTGCTTTTCAGCCCTCCTTCTCAAACTATCAGCCGCATTCAAACCCGCTGATCACTCCCTCCTCTTTCAAAAACTTCCTCCTCTCAGCTTCCAGGACTCCGCTCTTGCCTGCTTTGACTCTTACCTTATGGCAGCTCCTCATCAGTCCTTTTTGCTTGTCCCTCTTCCTCTACTTGACCACTTAATGGCGGAGTGCCCAAGCCTCAACTCTTGGTTCTCTTCTGTCCTTATACTCACTCCAGAGATGAGCTCATCTTGTCCCCTGACTTCAAATTCCTTCTACAGGCTTATGGCTCCCACGTGTATACCGCTGTTCAGGTCTCTCACTGAACCCGGACTCCTCTAGCCAACACAGGCTACAGCCCCAGGACTGGGTGGCCTCCATGAATGTCTGTTGCTTCAAGGTCTGAGCTCAGGAAGCTGTAGAGTTGTCAGGGTGACCTAGTAGGGAATATCTGCCTCCCCAGCCAGATTGCATGGCCCTGCACCCCACAGACTCTTCCTCATCCCTGCACTGCCCAGCATCTATCTCCATCCCTGTCAATATAACTGCATCTTGGCTCACAGGAGGAGTATCAGCTGCACAATTCAAAAGCCATCTGAAATCTCAGGGAACTTTGTAGCAAAGGGTGTCTGACCAAACTCAAATTTACCTCCAAACCTCCCCTTGCCTGGTGGTTCCAGCTATGTTCTTTCCCCACTCTACCTCAGAGATAATCTAGTTATATCCTCCTTCTCATTTTCCACATATGGAAACCAAGACACAGTGTATGTAGGGGGGACTTGTGCAGGGACACAGGGCATGTCAGTGTTAGAGATGGGTCATGAATAAGGTCATTCTGACCCTGAAGCTTATTTTTTTTTTTTGCCTGTAAATATACAGGACAAAGACCCCTGTATATTTAGTTGATTTTATCGAAACACTTGCAAAAATGATTTACACGACACCTGCGTTCAAAAATTGGCAATGGCACCTAGATGAACCACAGCCCTGCAAGAGAGGCAAACAAATACTGGCTCCCCCAGACAGGAAACCGGCCACTCTCCCCTTTGTTCACATGGACCAGGGGTACTGTCTTTCCTGGAGGAGACTCCTCCAAACCCCACCTCTCTTCCCAGCTCTCCTGCAGGCACATTTCATACACAGGACAGCATATCTATAAAACAAAATCTACACTTCAGACAGCATGCAGTCCAGGCTCTCTGCTAAGATCTTTCTCTGTCACTAAGAAAACAAAATCCCCAATTCCTGTCAGTTTCTGAAATACAAGCCAATTACACAATAATAAGCAAACAGCTCTCTAGTACAGAGGCCACACCTGGACACATTCATTGAGCGAGCTTAAAAAGGCTTTCTTTTTAAAATTGCAAGTAAGAGAAAACAACTGGACTTAGTTTAAGCCAAAGAGAAGCATTTTTTACTAAGAACAGAGGTTTCTGAATGGGATCAAAAAGGAGTAGGGGAGCATAGGCAATGCCATGCCACCTCCATGGCTCTGCTTCTGTCTGGGCATCTTTGCCTCTTTCCCTCCTTTGCACACCAGATTTCTCTGCTTCCTGATGTCTTGATTGCTCGAGCATAAGGAATCATATCATGGAGACTGCTGCACAGAGATCAGAAACCCTCACCTAATATCAATTAGAACCTCCTGTGGAAATGAGTCCGCCTGTCTCAGATGCCCACCCTTGGTCCAATCAACTAAACTTGGGGGCTGGGACCACACAGTACAATATGGTCACCAGGATCCATGCCAGGTCATGGTGGTCTGGGCAGACTCTCCAAGAGCACGCATTACCCACCCCAATTCTTAAGCTAAGCCTATTTATTGACAAGGGGGAGGAATGAGTGGTAGAACCAGGTGAAGAGAAAAACATATCCTGTGGTGTCGAAGGCCTGGAATGCTGAGAGCCCCAAACCCCAAGAAGAAGCTTCAGATCTGCCAGCACCATGGGGTACAGGGGTCTGGTTGCTTCCCAGCACAGAGAACAAGTGAGGAGGGCCATCTGAGCTCTGTAGACACAGCCCGATTAAAGTAGAGAACTGACGCAATTCATCACTTCAAGTCCTGACTCCCATTCCTGAGCACAGAGGCCTCTCCGGCACTGATGTACATGGGTGAAGGTCAAGACAGATCTCAGTGTCTGCTCTACCTCAGTCATAGCTGCCAGGGTTTAGTAGCCTAGGTGTCAAGTTAAGCCAGGATGGGAGACTCTCGCACTTTCAGGAGGTGTTATGACCCTCACAATGCCAGGTGACATCGTGGCAGGAGGCTGAAACCCATCCACGTCTGGAAGAGGGAACTTTCATAGCAGTTTCCTAGGGAAGCCCCTGCTCAGTGTAATAGTGTATTCTCACGTCTCCTCTTGGTTTCCAACATCTGTCACCAAACCAATCCACATCCCATGATGAACAGCCAGTGGGGAGCCCTGTGATGTTTGCTTTTCCAGGACCCTATCTTTGTTCTGAATCTTCCTGCTGTACGACATTGACAATTGAGTTGCTTAAGTTCAGAGTATTCTCAACCACTCTCACCTTCCAGATGTTCACTTTAATCCAAGTTTAATGATGTGCTTGATCTGTTTAAGTTACCTACGTTTTATATACTAGAGCAAAGAAAACTGGGTATCTGTTAGTGGAAATACAATGTCAATTTATATGTCAAATATTTGTCCAGGCCCTGGACACAAAGATGGAAATGGCTAATCATGCCCTCATAGATCCTGCAGCTCTGCACGTCCCTAATGTTACAGACAAGTAAGCAGTAGGATTGTGTCCCAGCAATGGACAAGAGAGGTGCTCAACAAATGCATATAGAATGAATAGATGGATTATAAAAGCTTTCAACCAGGAGAAGAGAGGAGAGCCATCTCTTTGTGCGATCACCAAGACACTCTTTATTACTGTCCACTCTGCTTGTCTGTGACTATTAGGCCTCTGTATGGGTGACAGCAGACATCTTATGATAGATTTTACTGTTTTTCACCAGTATTTGGATGAGAGACCTTTTGAAAATAGGCATGATCCTGTGCTGTGGGTCATTTCTGGGTGGAAGCAGACAAGGACAAGTGCACATTTCTGAAACGTCCTCTCTTCTGCTGCCCTGGTGATTGCAGGATTGGTGGATATAAAGCTGTACGATCTGGCATTCTGGAACCCTGAGCAAACGCGTGGGAAACAACTGACCTTGGGGAATCACCTGGGTCCACTTGGGCTCTGAGTGATATTGGGGGCCGTTACTGCAGCTCCCACAGCCCGTCTTTACTGGATACATTTAGAATTACCATGTTTGACTTCCATTTACTCAAGAGTCTGTAGGCTCTCTAAGACTGCCTGGCTGGAACGCCTCTGGGCCACAGAGAGGGACTTTTGAGGGCCTTGCCTGAGCAAACTGGTACTTTTTAAAGTCCTATTTGTAGGGCTGAATAAGGTGTTTTTAAGATGTCTCCACGTCCTTTGATCCGAGGAAATTGCAGTGACCTTGCTGCCAGCCCTTCTGCATATTTATTTTTTAATTCCCCTGATACTTCATTTCAGGTGTAAGTGGCTGGGGCCAGGCCAGGGATGAATGGTCAGATGGCAACTTCAGGCCAAGCAAATACTTTCTGAGACCAGAGGGATGGATGAGGGCAGGAAGGGGAGGAAACAGGTGGTGGGTTTTGGGCAAGCCTGGGATGCTTGGCCGCTGAGTGGAGAGACAGCCTGAGAGAACAGAAAGAGGGATGGGAATTGTCCAAAGAATCCAGAAACTTACTGCGTTCCCTATAAAATGCTCACAGAAAAAAAAAAGAGAAAGTGATTGAAGCTGCGAGGACTTCATAAAGTGATTTTAAAGCTCTTATGAAAGAATGAGTCCTGGAAGAGTCAAGAAAATTGCTTAAAATAACATAATATAATTAAAATGGACTTGGATTTTATAAAACTGGCATAATTAAAATACTATATTAATGACATAGGAATAGACAGAATAATGAAAAACAACAGGAAGTCTAAAAATGGGCTCAAGTATGTATCCATACACATATATATCATATACACACAATAAAAATAGAATACCAAAATTATAGGAAGACAATGACTTGTCAAGGAATAATGCTGAGTTAAATGGTTAAGTATTTAAAAGAAAAGTGAAATCAGATTTTTTTTTTTTTTTTTTTTTAAGAAACAGGGTCTTATTCTGTTGCCGAGGCTGGAGTGCAGTAGAGCAATTACAGCTCACTGTAATCTTGAATTCCTGGGCTCAGGTTAACTCCTGCCTCAGCCTCCTGAGTAGCTGGGACTACAAACATGCACCACTGTGCCTGCCCAATTTTTTTTAAAGAGTTTTTTTTGTAGAGATGGGGGTCTCACTATGTTGCCTAGGCTGGTCTGAAACTCCTAGTCTCAAGCGATCCTCTCACCTCGGCCTCCCGAAATGCGGGGATTACAGGCACGAGCCACCCTGCCCAGCCTAGATTCTTTTAATTACATATACAAATCAAAATTAGAAGAAAATATAAATAATGATTTACTTGGTCTTGGAGGGATAAAAGAGCTATCTAAGAATGCTATTAGAGAGGGAAACCCAAAATGATAATATTAACACATCTGACTACATAAGAAATTCTCTGCTGAAAAATAAAACACAACATGAAAAAAAAAAAGCTGATGTATTTGCAATGTACCTAACAGATAAATAAATAAGAAAATGATTAATATCTAAACAGAAAAAAATGGAATAAGAATGGGAAGAGGAAATTCATAAAATAAGAAATACTAATGACCAATAGTACTGAAACATGAAAAGAAATGCACAATCTTAGTAGCAATTAAAGAAACTCAGATCAAACAGTAATGAGTATTCCAAAACCTGTGGGATAGATCTAAGGATATACTCATAGTATATAACTTTACTTTCATTATTAATTAAAAAATTAAAATCATGCACTGAAAATAGTTGAATTAAGTGTTCATCTTTCAAAATAAATTTTAAAACAAAAAATAAAGGAAGGACTAAATAAATATAAAAGTGAAATTAATGAAATGTGAAACAAATAACAGTAATATAAATGACAAATTAACCCATAAACTAGACTTTTAAAAACTCAAATTAGAAAAATATATCTTGATAAATCTTTATAATAAAAAAACAGCCAACATGTGTAGTAGTAGCAATAAAAGAGGAACTTTAACCACAGATAGGAAAAAGATTAAAGGAATTTTGGCAAAATATATTCACCTCCTTTTAGGTATTGATCAAGATTGAAAGGGGCAGGGACTCAGGGGATTTGTCACCCTTCCCCACCCCTCCTTCGCTCTTGCTCTGTGGCCTTGCTCTGCACCCTTTGCCCTGAAGCTCTGGGTGGTTTGTAGCTCCCTGGCTAATCAGGAGGGAGGTGGCACTGCCTTTTCTCTGATCTGGAATTTAGCCTCTAACCTTGGTGTGCTAGGCAAGAACGACCATGTGACAATGTGTGTGATCCTGAGCCATCTCTTCCCCTTCCCCCTCCAGCTCAGACACAGGTGGGTGCTTCCACTTCTGGGCTCTCCAAACCCCTTTCCCACAGGGAATCCAAAATGCACACCACCTTTTCTGACTCCTGCCCTTGAAGTGCTTGGAAACCAGACCCCATCAGCGTAGGAGAGAAGATCGCCCCAAAACTGCTCCCAGACAGAGCACGGAAGAAGCAGCACAGCTGGGCAAGGGGAGCTCTTCAGAGGATGTTCTCAATAGCGAAAAGGGTCTCCCGTGAAACCCGGCGTATGGCATCTGGTGGTACTTTTGTCATTGCCAAGGCCACAGGTTCTTACATGAACAGGAAGCTGGATGTATCAGGAGCACCAAGCAGGGTTGGAAAGTGAGTCCTTTTCCACACACCATCTCAGATCCCTTGGTGATGACTGCAGGGTTAAAATGACTTTCAGGGTCCTGGCCAGGCCGTGTAGGACGTAGCTGATGGGCTGCGTCTGCCACGCATGTGGGGAGGAGAGCGCCAGTATGTGTGCTAATGTTTGCCGTCCTTGGCTTAAGAGGGCACTGCCCTGTGGGACCGGAAGAAACTCAACAGGGGGGACACCCTGAGCTTCAACTGTGAGCCCAGTGCAGACACCTCTGGGACCTCTGCGGGAACCCTGGTCCTTCCACCGAGGGGCTTCCCAGGCAGCCCAGGGACAAGAAATAAGGACAGTGTTGCCACACACTGACAGCTGGTGGAACAACGTCATCTCCATTCGAGACTTGTGGGAGATCCCCCTGTGTGCACTGGTCCCCCTGCTATGGCTTATTTGGTCCCGGGCAGAGTCTCTAAAGTGTCCTAGTTACACGTCCCCAGCCTGAATCCTTTTGTACTTTTGACAGGATATTGGGTTGTCACAAAAATCAGAAGCAAGCACTTCGTAGTGTTCTCCAAAAGAACCTGATTCAGAGAAAAGTCCAAATTCTTTCCTTGCGGATGCTGATGAAAGGGAAAAGTGATTGCATTTCAGAGACAGATCCAGAAAGTCCACAGAGGGAGCCCAGGGAGAAGCCCACAGATCCAGCCCCAAAGGGCCCAGGCAAGAGCAGCAGCGAATGCCCATCTCGAAGGCGTTCTGAAACTGCCCTAGACGCAGAGATCTGTGAGGACGAAGATAGGAGCAAGGTGGGGTGGCGTGCAGGCCCTGCCCTAAAGAGCTCACAGTCTAGGTTTGGAAACGAGACAAACACATTGTCAAGCAACCGAGAATCCCACCAGTCCCGAGGGCTTGCAAGACAGGGAGGGCTGTCGGGATGCAGCGTGCTGGAGGCCTGTGGTCATCCAGAGGGACTGGGCGTCTGGCTCTAGCCCTGCAGGGTGAGGGCAGAACACGAGTGGGTGTAGCGACCAGGACAAAGCGGAGAGGGGCTCGTGGGACCCCCACCGCTCACCTGGCCCGGCCGGTGAGCCTCTCTGGGTTTGCAGGTCTTGTCTTAGAGTAGACCAGCAGAGGGCAGCACAAGGCCACAGCACATGGCCACGCTGACCCGGCCAGGGATACACAGTGAATTTTTCCGCTTCTCTTTCTCGGATCCACCTTGAAGCTTAGTTAAGCTCCAGAGAAGGGAGTAGGGTCACACATCCTGGAGGGGGACTCAGATTCATGCATTCATTTGTTCGTTCATTTATCCTTCCGACAGTTACTAATCGAGTGTGTATGAGCACTGGGACTGCAGAGGTGAACGATGTGGTCTTGCACTACTCACAACAGCGGGGACAAATGCTTGCACGGCCTTTACTGCAGGACAGTGCTGTCCTAATTGCCTTACTTGTACCGTTTGTTTATTCCTCTCAACAGCCCTCTGGGGTGGGCAATATTATTATCCCAATTTCCCAAGAAGGGGACTAAGGCACAGAAGAGTGTATATGATGTGCCCAGGGTCACACAGCTGCAAACCGGTGGAGCCAGGATTTGGATGCCAGCAGTCTGGCTCCAGAGTCCTCACTCTGAATGCCTTTGCTACACTGCACCACTTAAACAAGCAGAAGGCCACGAGGATATCAAATTTCTGATTGCTAAGAAGAAAATAAAACAGGGTGTTGTAATGGCGTCTGGGGTTGGAGCAACCTTAGATTCCATGGTCAGATAAGGACTCAGGTGAGGGTACAATGGTGCCATATGACCCAAGACCTGGCAGTGGAAGAGGGTCTTATTAGTGTCCAAACAATCTCTGTTGAGCCTCTGGGGGTCCTAGAATAAAGCTTAAGGCCATTTGTGGAACTTTTGTCCATGACTAAGTACCCACACTCCTCTTGGGGCCAAGATGATTTTGTCAAGCATCCCAGTCACTTTTGCTGGTCACTACCCTGAAGAGACGTATAAGGTGGCACAAGCACAAGCCAGAACAGCAGGCTGGACCAGGGGTTGGCAGTGGCTAGCCTCGCCCACGGTATTTGTTCGGTTAATAAATGGCTACTTGCACCCCACTTCTTTTAAGCATGACACCTGTTTTTGATGGACAAACCACTGGTTCGCAATTGTAGACACTGTCCCCTCCCCACACAGATGGCTGCCAGTGTTGACAGCACCCCTTCCCAGACGGGTCCCCTGCCCTGAGCACCTCCCTCTTCCCAGCAGCCCAGCAGCCACTCGGGGTTACCAGGACAACATCACTTTACAAAATCCACTTCCCGGCATCTCCAGCCTAGGCTCCCCGATGACATCCAATTCCTTCCTGGTTAATGAAAAAACCCGCAAAATCCATGATTCCTGGCAGGCTTCAAAGCACTGACGAGTTACACAATAATAAGCAAACAGCCTTCCAGGTCAGAGGCACTGCTGTGACACACATATCCCAAGGGGGCGAGTCTGGGGCATATGACCCCTGGCACTGGTCCATCTCTGCCAGCCACAGAGAAGGAAGTTTGAGGATGTGAATGCTAGGCCCTCAGCTGGGACCCTAAGTCCCCATCCTCTGGCTCGGGCTTGGCTAAGGAGACAGCAGAGCTATAGGGCTCCAAAGAAAGATTGCCCTGCAGGAACAAGACCCTGCAATTCCAGGATCTAGACCCAAAGAGAAAGGAGCTGCAGCCTTGACTGTCACAAGCTTTGGTAACTGTTTTCATTCTGACACAGGAGGCATATCACGATCACATTGGCTATGTCTATTCTTTGGCAGAAGAACGTTGACTTACAGGCATAACTTAAATCCAAAGTCCCCATCTCAAGGACAAGCAACACTTGCCACTCTAACTTACCCTAACTGGCTTTCTATAGACTTCAGTAATAGCTGGTAAGTGTTTAACCCATAATTAGTTTGGACAGAATTGCCAGGCAACTAAAACTGAAAACAGTTCTCAGAGCCTGCATCTTAGCTCCTGAATTGGGCCCTGCAGTCTGGATCCATGTGTAAGCATTGATTCATCCAACTTTAGAAGACAGAAGTCTTTGGAGACCAATTTATAGACAGGGAAACTAAGGCCCAGGAAGCTGACATGTCACTCAGTACATTAGTCAGGGAGTTAACCACAAATCACAATCTCCTGTTCCCCAAATCTGAACCTCCCACCCACCAAACCATCTCTTCTCCGGCCCTGACATGGTGCACAGAGACCCAGCGCTTCCTCTCCCGCTGGGAGTGGCCCCAGAGCCCGAGCCCAGGCTGCACAGAGTTCTGAACAGCAGCTTCCTTTCCTGGAATGCTTTGACCTTCAGGTGCCTGCTCCATGCAAGAGGCAGCAAAGGGAGACTGCAGCTCAGAGATGTCTGCCAGTTCCCTGGTCTAAAAACCAGCCTGGGGCATGAATGGCAGAGACACCTTTTCCATTAGGACCAACAACAGGACCCAAGAGGTTGCTCACACTTGTCCCCATTTCTGAAGTCTCAAGGGGAATGTGCTGTCTGTGGCCCATAAGGTCTGTCCTTGAAGTGCCTGTCCTCATTGGGTCCCCTGTGCAAGAGACGGCAATCATTACATGCCCCTTAGTAAAGGAAACCGCCTGCCCTCAGCCTTTTAGAGAGAGAGAGAGAGAGAGAGAGAGAGTTTGGAGGGTCACCTTGAATACATAATTTCCCTCTTGTACCAGGTCTTGGGAGGCCTGGATGAACTACAGTTTCTGTCTGTCTTTAGACCCTCATGAGAATCCTGTATCTTCAAATCAGCTCACCTTCTCCCAAGCGAACTTGCACCGGGCGCCCATTGCTTGCTGATAACATTGGGAAATGAACACAGGGAGGTAGTCTGTCTCAACTCGTGGTGACAAGGCCTATATTTAGAGAGAGAAGTTCTGGAGAGATGGCCGGGGGCTGTGTGGGGAGAGAACAAGCCCCACCTACCCGGCAGCCCACAGAGAAGCCTCCTGCCCTGCAAGGTGGCCAAGAAAGGAGAAAGTCAACCAGGAGCTTCAAAGTGCGGGGAGCTGGTCGGGCGCAGTGGCTCACGCCTGTAATCCTAGCACTCTGGGAGGCCGAGGCGGGAGGATTGCTTGATCTCAGGAGTTCGAGACCAGCCTGAGCAAAGGCAAGACTCCATCTCCACTAAAAATAGAAAGAAAGAAATTGGCCAAACAACTGAAAAAAATAGAAAAAATGAGCCGGGCACGGTGGCGCGTGCCTGTAGTCCCAGCTACTCGGGAGGCTGAGGCAGGAGGATCGCTTAAGCCCAGGAGTTTGAGGTTGCTGTGAGCTAGGCTGACGCCACGGCACTCTAGCCCGG
>CAUYSK010001794.1:0-20625 GCA_963575035.1 Avahi laniger
TAATCAACAGAGCGAACAGGCAACTTTCATAATATGAGAAATTATTTGCAAACTATTTATCCAACAGGGGACTAATATCCAGAATCCACAAGTAACTCACCCATTGAAATAGATTGATACTCTGTCTAAAAAAAAAAAAAAAAAAAAAAAAAAGAATGCCGTAATGGCTTTATTGTTCATACACGGAGGGTAAGTAGTCTAAGAAGAAAGGAACCCAGCAACAGCTGATTGAAGGAGTTGGATCCCCCAACTCACCATAAAAGCACTTAAATCAGGATTAAGTGGAGACATTTTTGTAGACACCAGAGGGAGACAGCCTCTCAGAGACAAAGAAGAACCCAGGAGAACAAGGCTTAGGCCAGAATCCAAGCGATGCAGCCACGAGGAGTACTGTAGCCTCTTCACCCTAGCTTCAGTTCAGAGCTGAGACAGGAACCCCGAGCCCAGATGGGAAGCCAGAGCACAGTCTCAGCATTCCCAGAGAAAAGAGAGGCTGGGAAATGCTAAAGGGCGCAAGGAAGTGCAAAAGAAATATAATTTCCAATGAAAGAAAAGGCAACAATGTACACTGAAAAAAGCTTTGTCCCAGAAATGCAACTGCCTTGCTTTAAGTGAATGAGAAAGTTATTTTAATAATGCAACCCAAGCAAGGTTCCTGTGGCTTACGTAATACTCAGGATTCCTGGAACTCTTAAAATGAGCTTCCGAGGTTCTGTTATACATGGGTTCTCAATTCATGGAGCTATGAACTATTGAATTAGAGGGAACTGAGAGTGAGCCAAGGTGACTAATTAGAAGAAAAATGCAAAGACTTTGAGACTTCCAAGAGAAAGATTTCTTTGAGGAAAAATTTCCTGTTTGCCAGAGGGTATCTCTGAATGGCTGGGTCACAGCAAGTGTCCAAACTCAGTCCCCAGACGCTGTATCTTGAGCCCACCAGCTAGGGTGATAACAAACAATCACATTTCCAATACTGCTGAAACCTCCCTCCCACTGACGACTTCTAGCCAAAGAGCCTAAATCTTTCTTTTTTTCATTTTTTTTTTATTTATTTTCATTTTTATTTTTCTGTCATTGTTGTTACTTAGAGCCTCGGTCGTGTAATGTGTTTAACTGGATGATCTCCCTTGAGTTTTCCAAAAGAAAACTTATCAGTTATCTTATACTTTGTACCTCTATAATCTGATTTCTGGGACCAGGGCAAATACCACTGCATTTACTTATCTTTGAATATAGCAGGCTCCCCTTCCGAAGGGCAATATTTCCTGATTATCTAAAATCTACAGATGAAAGAAGCTATGTAAATTATCACTCCAGTTTGTGTGCTCTTGATGTCCTGTTGATTTGATACTTTTAACTTCCTAGAAAAAATTTCCATGGCATTCAGCCGAACTGTATCCCTTAATATATAATAGCTTTTGAGAATTGTAGCCCACTCTTTTTTTAAATGAACTAACTATTCAAGTGTCCCAACAATGTTTCTAGCAGTTATACTTTATACTAATCCAAATTACCACTTCGTGACCATCACTTGCAAGATTAATCTTCTCGAAATGAAATGTTGAATATGCATAGAATTAAACTGCATCAACTATAGTTTAGCATTTTCAAAACAAACTTCGGATTTCAATAGTAAGTTTCTGCCACTAGAGGGCTCCAGAATTTCAGATGCATAAACAAAAATACCTTAGTTTTCACAAATCCATCTTTTAAAGTATTTAAAAACAAAATAGAGTACCAGTTACAGTGTTAAAAATACTTAACGAAGCATTTGCATGGCTTAATTCTATTCTTTTTCACTAAATGTTTTTCAAATTGATTTCTAAACATTGCCACTAAATGTTTTAAACTCTTACAAAGTAAAAAACCAATAGAATCATATTTTAAAGACTTGTTGCGATTTTAGAGATTACTCTTCTTAACCAAATAAATTACCTCCCTCTATTAAAAGTAGAAATTTGAGCTTAGTGATTTTTCTTTACCTACCATGTTTCCTTGCATCCTTTTATGTTCCAGTGATTTGTTTAATCAAACGTGAAGAAAATACATTTTTCTTCAGTAATAAATTGAATTCCAAAGGAACAATGGAGGTCTGTGCTTTCGATCTCACAATACACTGATTGACTGGAGCATCTTGGATAAAAGCACACCCAAGATGTTGGAACTCTCCATGACTTGGGTATTTACCTACCGTGTCCTTTCCCCAAGCCCAGCAAATTCAAGACAGAACTCCAATGTGGGTCCAGCTTTCTCTAGCACCACATCACCTGCAGAAAAATTAATGATTCCTTCCCTGTGCTTCTCTGTACTCCTACAACACTTGGTGCATCCAATGCAATGACATGAAGGAAATATTTCTTAAGAATTTACTCTGTGCTTCAGAACCTTACTGGAGGCTCAGTTCTTTCCTTTAAGGAGTTCATAGGATAACAGAGTGACATGAGAAAAAAAATACATATACATGCAAAAATAGGAGTACATAGTCGAGGAAACTCAGAAACATCATGTAAACATTTATTATTGAAAGAAGTTTTCCAAGCACTGTCTTTGCACTCAACTTGGAAGAGAACTTACTTTACTATAAAAATGCATATGTTGACTTCATGAAGAAGAAACACATAATAGATCCCCCTCAAGCACTTTTGATTTACTATATCAGAAAATAAGAAGTCACACTAAGTGTAGAGGAGGGAAAGAGAAATTAGAATTTGAAAAAGTTTTTCTCCCAACTTCACACAGAATGGAATGGAATTGGGATGGCTGGGTGGAGGGGAGTGGAACTGAGCCATCGGCCATTGATTTATGGCCTTGGAAGCAGTGGTCCCGGGACCTGAAGGGGGCCAGGAGGGGCCCTATGATCCCAGCAAAGTTACCCAACCACATCAGGTCTCAATTTCTTCATTTATAAAATGAGGAACTCATATTAAGTGATCTCCAAGGATCCTTCCAGCCCTACTCTGTTGTGATTTTTATGTTGCCAGCTACTGGAATTGAGTGGTTGAATGTAAAAGACATTATTCCAGGGAACCACTAAGAACGTGGTGACAAATTGGATATGGAGAAAATGAGGGAAAGAGAGAAACAAAACATATCACGGATGTGGAAGCACTTGGAAAAGCACGACATCCTCTGCAATGTATAGAGCTGTAGTAACCACTGTTAATCAAACAAGGCTCCAAGTCCAGAAGACAGGAGAATGCTGGCGAGATAGCAGGGAAGTGAAACGAAATCAGAAGAGTTGGGCGTTAGAGAGAAAATGGCTTGCCTTTCACATGCTAATTTCCTTACCCCCCACCTCCCTGGATTATTGAGATGGAGAATTTACCACCAGGCAACAGACCAAAGAGAATTCTCCTATTTTCATGCAACTTCTGTCTTTATTCTTACAGTCTGAAAACACTTCCTGGAAAGTAAAGAAAATAGCTATTCAAATTTGGTAATTAGAAAGATTTGCTAATCCTAGCACTCTGGGAGGCCAAGGCGGAAGGATTGCTTGAGCCCAGGGGTTCGAGACCAGCCTGAGCAAGAGTTAGATCCTGTCTCTACAAAAAATAGAAAAATTAGCCAGGCACGGTGGTGAGTGAGCACCTCTAGTCCTGGGATACTCAGGAGGCTGAGGCAGGGGCATCTTGAGCCCAGGAGTTTGAGGTTGCTGTGAGCTTTTATGACACTACAGCACTCTAGCCCAGATAACAGAGTGAGACCTTGATTCAAAAAGGAAAAAAAAAAGATTTGCTGTCTTGTAAAGATGATTCTGACAGTTAGTACATCTAATCCACAGAATTGTTTTTCTGAAAGTCAAAAATGGAAAAACTAATGAGGAAGAAATGACATTTAAAACTGATCAAGGAATAAAGCATATTTGGACTTGTATTTCAAATCCAAAATAGACTACAGCAAGCTGGGTGCCCTTTGAGAGGCCTAGAAAGCTTTTGGCCCAGATAACCATGCCACTGTGTGGTTCAAACTCCCTGGAACTGCTGTCCTAGGCATGGGCATGCTCATCCCCAGAGCTCACTAACTAAGGGGGCAAGAACAAAAGGGCTGGCCATTATGCATATCAGCAGAGTTTGGTGGAAAGATACCTGTGAATCTCAGGAGTTGTTCCCATGGCATGTGTCCATGAGTTTGGAGAACATTGATTAAAAAAGTACTTTCTTGATTGATGGAGAAAAACCTCATTTATGCTCATTTCCTCCTGCTAAAAGGTTATGTAGTGTATCATGTAGTGCTACGTAAAAATAAAAAAGAAATCTTTAATTGACTATAAACAGGAAAAAAATTCCATTTTTCTAACTTAATATTAAAATTCATATGTAACTCAGAATGATATACCTCAAACGGTGCCTCTTTAGAAGGATTACAACCCAAAATTTAGAAGTCTTCCACATTTCTGTCCTTTCTCCTTTACATAGGCCACTTCTTAACCCGCAGACTTTACTCCTGTTTTATAAGGATATGACTACAAACAGAAAAGATTCGCCCTAAAATCTAGCAGGCAGAGTATGGAAAAGTACAAGTTATTCACAAGTGAGCAGCTCTGTGACTTCAATTTACAAGAAATCATAATCCATAAATCATGGATTATTTATTAAATAAATGATTAACTGCGCAAAAGTAACTAAACTAACTCTCCGCACTTGTTTCCAGTTCCCGATCTATGAAACCACAGATGATTCTAGTTCCCACCTCACGGGACTCTTGTGAGCATTAAATAAATTAACGCGTGTAAAGTGCTTGGACCCATGTCTGATCCTTCAATGTAGACTCTCATTAATATTATTAGACAGTTACTGATAAGAAATGTCACCGCTGTCATCAAGAGACTTCAGGAAAGTGCCAACCTAAACTGTTAGCAATGATATGATATAATTTGGGAACTGCAGGATGATGTAATCACAATTTTTTAAAAAGTGTTCACACTCATGTATTCTAGGAAAATTTCCCAAGATCTAACTTTTCCATATTTTTCCAGCCTAGCTTGAAGAACCTCTTCCTAGAATGTTCATAATAATGAAGCTTTCATAGTTTCTCAGCGCTCATCAACTCCCATAATCAATTCTCCCAAGTAACATTTGGATTATTGATTTAGTTTACCAAGTACTTTGATACCAGATAAACATTACTATTCTCAACAGTGGAAAGACACAATCCCAACATGAATAAATAGACTGCCATTTTGGTTTACAAATCAATTTCTTAGAAGTTTTAGAGAATCTATTCCCCAAAAGCCTGATTAATTCATGTGAACTGATACCCAAATTGTTTCTGAACTACCAATACTGAATTGGTGAAATCATAAACCCCAGCGAGATTTTGTATCCTGTAATGCTCAACCTGAGATAGGCAAATGCTCCAAGCCTCATGTAATGAAGTAGAAACCAGGAAAGAATAAATCTCCAAAGCTTATGTTGTGACACGCAGTTTTACAGTGTTTTGTACCAACTCAAGCTTCACTATACTCTTCTTCATTTGCAAAGAAATACCAACATTTGAGTTTCTCCTATTTCACTACAGTTGTTGAACAAAAGAGAAAGTATAATTCTTACTTTTTTAAATGGCTATAAATGGCACCCAGCAGAGTCGGGATGGGATAGAAAAATTACTAGCAGACAGGTCTGAACTTGACTTCCATAGCACTGATTACTAGTGGTGATCTTGGCTAAATCAGTTCTCATCTCTAAGCCTCAGTTTCTCCTTTAACAAAATGAGTTAATAGATTAAAAGATTGGAGTCAGATGGCCCAAGTACAAATCCCTAATTTTTTCTAACTATGTGATCCTCAACAAATTCTATAACCTCTCTATGCCTCAGTTTCCTTGTATGTGGAAGAATAACTCTATCTCCTGCAAAGGATTGTAGTGAGGAATAAATGAGAAAATCAGCCTAAAGCATCTAGCACAATAGTTCATATTTAGTTAGGAAGCACTCAATAAATGTTAGCTATTTTTACTAACTTGTGATGGGGTACAGGAAACACTACCCCAAAATACAATACCTGGCCACACTGAGTTAAACTGAAGGAAATTGAGAAAATCACAGAAGCAGAAAGGTCTCTCTGAACTTCTCCCACATCCTCTCTCTCTCTCTCTCTCTCTTTTTCCTTTTTTGAGACAGAGTCTTGCTCTATCACCCTGGCTAGGGTACAGTGGTATCATCATAGCTCACTGCAACCTCAAACTTCTGGGCTTGAGCAATCCTCCTGCCTCAGCCTCCCAAGTAGCTGGGACTACAAGTGCCCACCACCACTTCCTAGGGCTAATTTTTTCTATTTTCAGTAGAGAAGGATGTCTAGATCTTGCTCTGGCTGGTCTCAAACTCCTGACCTCAAGCAATTCTCCTGCCTCAGCCTCCCAGAGTGCTAGGATTACAGGAGTGAGCCACCGCACCAGGCTTGTTTTCCCCAGTTTATTACCTTGAGGTTAGACTATTTCTTTTTCCAATCATACTTCTTTTTTTGTTTTTTTTTTTTTTTTTTTGAGACAGAGTCTCACATTGTTGCCCTGGCTAGAGTGAGTGCCGTGGCGTCAGCCTAGCTCACAGCAACCTCAGACTCCTGGGCTCAAGCGATCCTACTGCCTCAGCCTCCCCAGTAGCTGGGACTACAGGCATGCGCCACCAAGCCCGTCTAATTTTTTCTATATATTTTTAACTGTCCAATTAATTTCTTTCTATTTTTGGTAGAGACGGGGTCTCGCTCTTGCTCAAGCTGGTCTCGAACTCCTGAGCTGAAACAATCCGCCCACCTCGGCCTCCCAGAGAGCTAGGATTACAGGCGTGAGCCACCGCACCCGGCCAACTTCCTTTTTTTTAAACCCCTACTTAACATTATATCTTGGCCACCTCTCCCTCTCTGCACAAATTTACATCATTCTTTTTTTTTTTACTGTAGTAAAACACATAAAAGTACAATCCTAACAATTTTTAAGTGTACAATAGTGTTAATATATTCACATTGTTGTTCAACACATCTGTAGAACTTTTTCATCATGCAACACTGAAACTTTATACCCACCAAACACTAGTTAGTTCTCCCTCCAGGTCACCTCCCCCTAGATCTTGGCACTTTTCTACTTTCTACAATCTTGACTACTTTGGATACTTCATATGAGTGGAATCACACATTATTTGTCCTTTTGTGATTGGCTTACTTCGCTTAGCATAATGTCCTCAAGGTCCATCCATGTTGTATCATATGACAGGTTTTCCTTCTTTATTAAGGCCATATAATATTCCATTGTTAACTTTATTCTTTTTAATGGCAATATGACATTTCATTGTATGGAAGGCTAATAACATTTTATTTTAAAATTAGTCTTCACTGGCCGGGCGCAGTGGCTCACGCCTGTAATCCTAGCACTCTGGGAGGCCGAGGCGGGTGGATCACTCAAGGTCAGGAGTTGGAGACCAGCCTGAACAAGAGCGAGACCCCGTCTCTACTAAAAAATAGAAAGAAATGATCTGGACAACTAAAAAAATATATATATAGAAAAAACTAGCCGGGTGTGGTGGCGCATGCCTATAGTCCCAGCTACTTGGGAGGCTGAGGCAGTAGGATCGCTTGAGCCCAGGAGTTTGAGTTGAGGTTGCTGTGAGCTGGGCTGACACCACGGCACTCACTCTAGCCCCGGCAACAAAGCCAGACTGTCTCAAATTAAAAAAAAAAAAAAAAAAAATTAGTCTTCACTATTGATGATCAATTAAGATATTCCAAGTTTACTTCTAAGACAAGAAATAAAAGTGAAATTGCTAGATCCAAAAACAGGCCAGGGGAGTGGCTCACATCTGTAATCCTAGCACTCTGGGAGGCCAAGAAGGGAGGACTACTTGAGCTCTGGAGTTCGAGACCAGTCTGAGCAAGAGCAAGACCCATCTCTGCTAAAAAAAGAAAAAATTAGCCAGGTGTAGTGGTGAGTGCCTGCAATCCCAGCTACTCAGGAGGCTGAGGCAGGAAGATCACCTGAGCCCATGAGTTTGAGGTTGCAGTGAGCTAGGATGACGTCATCACACTCTACCCAGGGCAATAGATCCAGACTCTATCTCAAAAAAATAAATAAACAGACATATTTAATTGTGATTCAAAGAAATTATGCCAATTTAAATATTTCTCCAAAAGTGAATGAACATGAACCCACAAATTAGGTTTTTCAATCACTGTTAGGCTTAAATAATTTACCCTCCTCAAACTTCCATCCAAACCTCCTATAAAACCTACCACTCTCTCCTTTCTAGGGGTATATTAGGCAAGTATCTTTTGTCATATCCATAGGGAGATAAAGGAATGGAATGAAAGAGGAGAACTTACCTTCCTTATCACTCCAGATAAGGATGAGGAAGCTTATCCCTCCCAGTTTTTTTGTTTGTTTGTTTTTGTGGGTTTTTTTTGACACAGAGTCTCACTCTGTTGCCCAGGCTAAAGGCCTCAGCCTAGCTCAGAGCAACCTCAAACTCCTGGGCTCAAGCGATCCTCCTGTCTCAGCCTCCCAAGAAGCTGGGACTACAAGCGTGCCAACATGCCCGGCTAATTTTTTCTATATATTTTTAGTTGTCCAGATAATTTCTTTCTATTTTTTTTAGTACAGACAGGGTCTCACTCTTGCTCAGGCTGGCTCGAACTCCTGAGCTCAAACGATTCAAACGATCCACCCGCAGCAGCGGCCTCCCAGAGTGCTAGGATTACAGGCGTGAGCCACCACGCTGGCCCTTCCCAGTTTTTGAAAAGAATTTATTGAAGTGGCTCCTCTGGCCCAGTTGCTCACTACCCCTGAAAAAACCCTCTGTAAAACCCAAGGCTCTCCCCTCCCTCTGGGTGGATGCTCTTTTGTCCTCCACCCATCTGCAGCTAAATGCCCAAAATAAACAGCATTTTGCTACACCTGAGGCTTCATGTGTCTCCCTCTCAGCTAGGGACCTAACAACCACCTTGTCAACTCTAGGTACTATATTTTTTAACTTGGCCAATGAAAAATATTTCATTTGGAATTATAGGTCTTTAACTATGAGTAAAACTGAACATCTTCTAACATGTTTGTTGGCCATTTGCATATTTTCCTAAACTATTCCTGACCTTGTCCCTTTTTCTGTTGTGTCTTTTCTGCTGATTTACAGAACACTCTACGTAAATTAAGGAAGGCAGATTTCTTTTCTATGAATCACTGTGTCATCTATATTTTGACTTTATATTTTACTATGGACAAGTTTAATTTTACATAGTAAAATCATTAATTTGTCTTATGGATTTTATGTCATGCTTAGAAAAACCTTGGCCATTCTAAGATTATTATTTAACAAGTTCACCCAGCTGGGCGAGATGGCTCACACCTAAGCCAGGAGTTCCAAGACCAGCCTGGGCAACACAGTGAGACTATGCCTCTACAAAAAATTAAAAAAAACAAAATTAGCCCTTCCTGGTGGCACACGCCTATAGTCCCAGCTACTTGGGAGGCTGAACTTAGAAGTTGCAGTGGGCTATGACCACACCACTGCACTCTAGCCTGGGTGACAGAGTGAGACCCTGTCTCTTTAATTTAAAAAAAAAAGGCCATCCATCTTTTCTCAATACTTTTTATGGACCCATTTTAAACCTATTTTAATATGGTTAAATATTGGAACTACATATTATTAATTCTGATAGAAAGGTCGTGGATCAAACTTCAAAGGAAGCTGATTCACAACTTACAATTTGGATACTAATACCCCAAGGGAGAATGACAGCCCTCTCCATAGCAGCAACTAACATTTATGAACCCACACTTTGGGCCAGCCCTGTTCCAAGTGCACAGTCCTATGAAGAAGATCCTAGGAATTATCCCATTTTACAGTTGCAGAAACTAAAGCACAAAGAGAGTAAGTAAATGATCTCCACACCACTAGTAAGTGGCAGAGAATACATACGAATTTAGGCTGCCTGTCACCAGAATTGGCTCTTAATTACTCATCTAAACTGCCTCTGGACTATGTGAACAAAAAAAAGCTGAAAAAACACACACCAGAAATCTGTTTAAATTAATTATCTTGCTATAAAGCACGCTTTTCCTATTTCTATCAAACACATAACTTTAACGAGTTTAGCTTAAGCACTAAATCTTAATATGATACTTCTGGGCAATGTTTAAAGTAAACTACCTCTCAAGTACAACCTACCATCTGTATGTCAAGATACATATGCAGGCTGGGCACGATGTCTCACACCTGTAATCCTAGCATTTTGGGAGACCAAGGTGGGAGGATCACTTGAGGTCAGTTTGAGACCAGCCTGGTCAATAAGCGAGACCCTATCTCTACAAAAAATAAAAAATTATTTGGGTGTGGTGGTGCCAGCTTATAGTCCCAGCTACTCAGGAGGCTGAGGCGGGAGAATCGCTTGAGCCCAAGTGTTTCAGGTTGTAGTGAGCTATGATGACACCACTGCACTCCGGCCTGGGCGACAGAGACTCTGTCTCCAAAAAAAAAAAAAAGATACATATGTATGTTAACATGGTGCTGTGGCAGGATCATCCACCTGGCTTATTTTTGTCCTTGTTAATCTCTGTGGCTGTACACTACTAGAAACAGGATTCAGTCCGTTTTGCAGGAGTTCTAAACTGCATGAAGAAAATCACTAAGCCAGTCAGTGGTTCTTATCCGGGCATCTCGCAGGGGCCTTGTGCTTTATGAAGATAGGAAGTCCCCGTTTTCACAAAGACTGGTGAGTGCCACTGGCATCTGCAGATAAGCAAAGATGTTAACTATCAGCTATGCACAGGGCTCCCTAATACAGAAAGAATTGCCCCACCCAAAACACCAACAGCATTCCCACAGGGAACACAAGCTGACACCTCCCCAGTGCCACCATTCACTTAACCAACTCACAGCGTTTTCTTTATTCTCTTCTAGTGTTAATAATTACCTAGCAGAATGGATACTTTTTTTGATCAGGAGCTCTAGACTCGGTTTACAGTAGCTAATTTTCATTACTCCCAAAGTCTTACAAACATGAGGAAAGGGGAAAGGAAGGAGTTCTCTGTAATAACCTGGGAATACCCCCAAACCATCCATAATAAGGGCAAATGGAATGAGCATTGGTTTTCTACTCAAGCACTGAGGACTGCTTTCTTTCTGCCACACCACTGCAGGGAAAAAAAAAAAAAAGTCAGAGATTCAGCCCTGCTGAACCTCTTGATTTCAAGAAAATGCAATCCGCGGCAATCCTCATCCCTCCCTGCCCCCCATCATAAGGAAATAATTTACTGCCTCGTGCTTTTCAAAGCCTGCAGCCATAAGCCGCTCCTGGGCAAAACGATTTGCATAAAGCGCCTCATTGGTTAACCAGCTCTGAATAAACAGCCTAATACCCCTTACGCAGCAATCTGCAACTTTCACAAACTACATCCCTGGGTGAGATAGCACGGTCTTAAAAACTGCTTTCTGTTCAATTCTGCGATCCATATACAGAGCAGAACGTTCCGGGGAAAAAATTTAAACAACTGCTTGGGAGTTTAAGAGAAAGGAGGGGACAAAAAATTTAAACTGATTTTATTACAACAAAACACAGTATAAAAAACCAATCTGAGATTTAAACCATAAGATTCTGTTTGAAATCTATAGCCATGAGCTCTCTTTGTTGAATTGCTCTACAAAGACAGCGGATGTCTTCAGGAAAAGCCCAATATCCACCCATATTCGCTCTCTCATCATTTACCACCAGGGAATGGCAAAGCCCAGGAGAGCACGGTGGCAGTCCCCGCTGTGAGCTGCTTTGGAAGAAGCGCTGAGACCCGTTTCCTCCTCAGTAACTTCAGAGCAGTGGATATGCCACTCCCTTAAGGATCCTTCCAGCTGCAGAAGACTGCGACTTCCAAGATTCTCAATATCCCATGGACAGTCCATAAGGGATCTGAGAATGGCACCCAGGACCTGGCATGATGGGCATCACTCCCATCAGAAATCTCATCAGCAGAGTGAGACTTTCTCTGTCTTGCTTCCAACCAAAGACTTCCCAAGATGGTTCTAATTTCACACTGCGTGACCATTATCCTTAAAAACTATTTGAGTATGCTAAAAGTTCTAATACATTGGCATCCGGGTGAAATTACTCACATCCAGTGGCACAATTTGCCTGTATCGGCATATCTCAATTTCCAGTTTATGGTGTGGGTGGGTGGACACTGGGGATTCTTATACCCAGGACCAGGAACATCAACCCAATTGCAGTCCTCTGTGACCCAGGAGCCACAGACCATGCCCACCTTCCATGGTGCCACTTTTAACTCTACTATACAAAAACTACTGTATCCCTCCCCAGGATACAGGCAAGTCAATTCAGCCTTGGGAGCCCAGCAGGAAGAAGAATTAAATCCAAGCTTTCTGAGAACAAAGTAGAGCTGCCTCTGGAAGATAGAAGTGCCTATCTGTGGAGTTGTTTGCTTATTATAATACAAGAAATGGAGCACAACTGGGTCAGAAGAGCAGAAGACCCTTCCAGCAACAACTTGCTGAGAGTTGGTCCAACAGGAGCCAGGGGGCCAGCTCCCTCCCTCACACAGCTAACAGGACTGTGACTTGGTCAGCTTTCCTAAAGAAGGTCTGCAAATCCAGGGCTTCTGAGCTATTCATCCTATACTTGCTTTGAAAAAACAAATTTGTTCCAACAGGAATGATATGTTAGGGAACAATGCGAGCATAACAGGATGTGCAATTCTGTCTGTTGAGAAACACTAGGTGAAGGCAGAAAACTGCACCCAGCTGAACTGAGCTGCAAGGTAATACACAAAATGCACACACACACACAGTTCAAGGAGTGCGTTCTGAGTCACACCAAAATACGTCTGGTGTTTCAACTTTCCATCCAATTTCAGATAACCCTCCTCCCACCAATTCACAAATTGAAAGCTATAACTCTTCCAACACCAACTTTCACAAGCAAATTTCAAGTCTTTTTCAAATAAAGTGCCAAATTTATTGTAGTATTTATGTCTCTCTTAACCATTTAACATTTGTAAAACTGTAATGTTGTTTTCATTAGGTTCCTTTTTTTTAATGTGTCACTGACAACATTTTAGAATGCTGTGCCCCTAAACAAATTTTTCCCATAAGATCTGTGGCTTTTATTGTGAAATTTTGCAGAGTGTGGTAATTTTTAGAACACATATGTCATGTTGTGTTATAGCAGAACTATTTGCAGGGCTCTAGCTTAGAATATGAGGCACTACTTACAGTAATTTTTTAAAATTCTACTAAATATCAAAAATAAAAATAACAAAATAAATTTGATGTAGCCAAAGGTTTGCTTTAACAATTCTTTTTTTTTTTTTTTTTTTTTTGAGACAGGGTCTCACTCTGTAGCCCAGGCTAGAGTGCAGTGGTGTCCTCATAGCTCACAGCAACCTCAAACACCTGGGCTCAAGCGATCCTCCTGCCTCAGCTTCCCAAGTGGCTGGGACTACAGGTGTCCCACCCTCCCCAGCCCCCCCATCCCCCCCCCGCCCCTCCAACACACTCAGCTAATTTTCAAAAATTTTTTTAGTAAAGATGGGATCTCACTCTTGCTCAGGCTAGTCTTGAACTCCTTACCTCAAGCGATCATCCCACCTTAGCCTCCCAAAGTGCTAGGATTATAGGCATGAGATAAATTCTTATGATATGTGAAAATATCTACAATGTTATGTGAAATTAAGTTAGGCTATAAAACAGTACATACAGTATTTTACTTTAATACTAAAATGAAATACAACAAAATACGAAATGGGTTTATTCTTTCTGGGATTACAAGTGTAAAGGAAAATAAAAATCTCAGGACCACCCCCACAACTCCTTAAGCAAAAGGAAAGGTCAAGCCTGGAGGCTGAGTCATGCAACATCTCCGTGGAATAAATAACTTACTAACGTTATGCATTAGCCAGATTCCCCACAAACAGGTAAAAGGCCTCAGGTATCTACAAGGACTGCTCCCACAGATCATTCATAAGAAAATTCCTCACTGGCCTCCCACAAACAACGACATGCAAATTTAGGTCTACAGGCTGTCTAACTCCTAAAACTAAAGGCCAATGTCACACTAATAATATTGATTACAAGTTTATCTTCCCAGGTGCAGAACAGAAACAAGACCAATCGTTCTTCCACCTACCCAGGGACACCAACATAATTGATTCTTCTTTCACTCCTTTTTTCTCTTCTAACATTCACTTATATTAGGTAAAAGTAGATTTCCTGGGCCCCACAAGAATGTAATGTAACCATCTGCCATACTGCCCACTCCTACTTTTTCTTTCTGTATGCTTTATCCCCTTAAATACTGAAGTTCCAAAATCCCTCTCTGAAAAAAGTCACGCTTCTGTTGCTTGTTTTTCCCAGGTTCATCCTCAAACTTTTGCTTAAGAAACCTTCACTGATTGAGATCCTTGCAACAGTCGCTTATTTTGGGTTGTCACAGTGATATTTATTTTCTTATTTAAACTTTTATTTTCCAAATTTTCTGTGAAAATTATACATTGCTCTTATAAAGCATAAAATACTGTTTTAAAATTAATTGCCATGTAATGTTAATTCGTATTTCAAGATTCAATCATTATCTGGCAAATTCATCTGCCTGCCTGGTGATGGGTTTCCCTTATTAATTGGAAAACTCTGACTCTTATCTCTTTTTTGAGGTGCTACATACTATAATCTTTGGAACATTTTAAGAAATAAAAAGGCGTAGAGAAGATAGTGGAGGCTGGGTGTGGTGGCTCACGCCTGTAATCCCAGCACTTTTGGAGGCCGAGCTGGGAGGATCATTTGAGGCCAGGAGTTCGAGACCAGGCTGAGCAACACAGTGAGACCTCCACCTCTAAAAAAAAATTTTTTTTAATTAGCCAGGCATGGTGGCACGTGCCTATAGTCCCAGCTACTCGGAAGGCTGAGGCAGGAGAATCTCTTGAGTCCAGGAGTTCAAGGCTGCAGTGAGCTATGATTATACTATTGTATTCCAGACTAGGCAATAGGAGACCCTGTCTCTAAAAAAAAAAAGAAAAGATAGTGGAAAATATTCAATTAACCTTCTCCTCAAAAAAAGATAAGAAACAACAAAGAACAGAAGGGGAAATAAAATGGAAACTGATTAATTTATAGCCCTAAACTCAAACATATGAATAATTACATTAAATATAAGGGATCTAAGCATTCGACTAAAAGGCAAAGATTGTTACACTGGATCAAGAAGCAAGACCCACCTATGTCATGTTTTAAGAGAGTACTTTTAAATATAAAGATACAGATGAGTTGAAAGTCAAAAAGGTGGTTACAGGCATATTAATATCTGACAAGTACTTAAAGATAGATTACCAGAAATAAAAAAGATCATTTTATAAAAATAAAAGAATCGATTCATTAAGGAGACATATCCTAAATGTGCACATCTAAGAGAGTTTCAAAATACATTAAACAAAAATTGACAGAATTATTGGGAAAAAGAGACAAAAACACAATCATACATGAAAAATTTAATGTCCTTCTCCCAGTAATTGACAGAATTAGACCAAAACAAAAAAAATCTCTGTAAAAATGGAGATTTGTGCAACACTATCAATCAACTTGAACACTACTCAATAATTGTAGAATACGTGTTCTCTTCAAGGGCACATAAAACAGTCACCAAGGTATGTCATATTCTAGACCATAAAACAATAGATTTAAAAGGAATGAGTATGTCTCAGACAAGTTACTTAGCTACTTTCAAAGAAAAAAAAAAGGAATGAATATATAGACAGAATATAGTCTCTGATTTCCATGAAATTAAATTACGAATCAATAGCAAAAACACTCCAGGAAAATCCCCAAATATTTGGAAATTAACAACACACTTCTAAATAGCCCACAGCTCAAAGAAGAAATCACAGGGAATTTAGAAAATACTTTGAACAGAATAATAATGAAAATACCATATATCAAAACGTGTGGGATGCAAATTTATGGTTTTAAATGCTTATTTTAGAAAAAAGATCTCAGCAGTTCGAGGCTGCAGTGAGCCACATCACAGCACTGCACTCTAGCCTTGGTGAGACCCTGGGGTAAGGGGGCTTATAAACCCCCTAGCTAGAGTCATCAACTAAGGAGGAAGAAAAGATAAAAGAAAGAGGGAGAGAGAAAGGGACACAAATGACCAACATCATCAGGAATCCCTGAAGAGACATAAGCACATTGTTATTTAGAATATGTTATCTTAATATAAACTCTAACAGATATTTACAAAGGACTAACGTTTAGAAAATCCATTAATTAACCCCCATTACGGTGGAAAAAGCAGGCAGGGGGATGACAGGATTAGAAAAAACTATACTTTAGCAGAAAGATCAATTTGCTGGCAGTGTGGGAAAAACAATCATGCAATAAAAGAAGTGGATGGAGGAAAACCAGTAAAGAGCCTCTCCCCCAGTCCAAGTGAGAAATGTGTTTATATACATCCCAACGTCCTGCCTCCAGTCCCAACCCCACCCACACCCAGCCTTACACTAACGATCAAGCCATCCTGAGCAGGAAGACAGTGCTGACTAGGGTAGAGTTTATCATACCAATTACTCATAGCCTTTCCTCAATATGGCCAACTGTCTCGCTCGCCTCCATTCCCACCTTCTACATGTCCTCCATTATTGAATAATCTATAACGTTAAACCACATTTCCCATACTCCTTTGCTGTTAGGGTCCTGACAATTAGCAGCACTCACAATATTTGGAAAGTGAAAACAAGGTGGAAGCCACCCTCCTGCTGTGGTGTCTGCTACCAGGCAATGTCGTGGAATAGGACAGGCAGGTGCAACAGCCAGACACAGGGCGCCTGTGTCAAGCCATCAGCTGGCAGGTGTCAGGATGCAGTCGTGGTGGTAGCAGCAGCTTTGGCTCCCAACCTCTGGATCACTGTGTTCTTAAGTTCAAGAGTGCTCCTTGAGTTCTTCCAATTATTTTTGAAACACACCTATTTCCCTACATTGAATCCTCTTCTGTTTAAAATATCTCCAGTGGTCTCGGCTTCACAGTGAACCCTGACACAGCTGCATCATCACTTCACAGGTAACAAAAGACTCCCACACATATATCTTATTTTTATCCCTACAATCGTACGAGGCAGGCAAGACAGGAATTTCCCCCATTGACAAAAAGGAAACGAAAGCACAGAAAACTTAGGAACTGGGAACAATACAGTAAGCTCGCCAATGCTGGAGAGGTGCAGACACAGATGCACACTGAGGAGGAGCACTGAAAAGGCCACCTAAGCTTCAGATGGAAAATTAAAGAGGGATTCCTTTTAAGGTCTCTTCCAAGAGTTTCTGACTGCCAGATCTACTTCAAAAATCACCAAGCAAGCAGCAAAACCTGGATCTCTCCAGAAGTAGACTTGCCTCTCCAGAATTTTCCAAAGAATAGAATCTCAGTTGACAAGACTCAACAAACTTAGAAAAAAGTGGGGGCCAGGGGATGTTGAAGGTGGGGGATTTCTTCAAAGCAAAGAGAAATCTAGCGGATGGAGGCCACCTCTGGACTAAATTTTGATACGGTACAGATTACAGGAGAACTTAGAGTGATTAAAACTTCAGCATCCTGCAATTTGGGGTCAGATGTGTCCAAGCCTACCATCCTTTAAAGGCCAGCCTAAACTTCCTCAGGCTCAGCCTGCTTCTCATTTTATCTTTTTTTTTTTTTAAGAGATGGGTCTCACTATGTGGCCCAGGCTGGGGTCAGACTCCTGGCCTCAAGCAATCCTCCCATCCTCCTGCCTTGCCCTCCCAAAGTCCTAGGATTACAGGCATGATCCACCACACAAGCTTCTCCTTTTATCCTAAAAGATAATAACCGCCCCTCCCTGGCTTCAGTTGCTCAGCTCCCAGTACTCCATAACACAGGTCCCTCTACCTTCTGCTGCCTGGAAGCTGAGGATGCCAAAACCCCCAGGCATTCTTAAAGCCCCCAGGCACTGATCTTCCTCTCACTGGACTTCTGGGTGTCATGTGACCAGGCCAACTGCTCTCCTGCTCTGAGCTCCCAGCTCTGAGCTCCCTCCTCTCCAGCCAGGCTTTTTAAATTTCATGTCATTGTCATTTCATTGTCCTTCTTTTCCCTGTTGGATAAAGGGAATGTCTGCCTTTTAAATGGAGATGTCTCTCAAGGTTCCAGGGTTGGTCTTTCCTGCTCCTTCTACAGCTGGGTTTTCCTATGTCAGAAGATTCTCAAAGGAATCTGTATGTGTGCATCCGCAGGGTTGCATGGAACCTCTAATGCCCATTCGTGGGGACCCGCTCTCTACATGCTCCCCTGGGGGGGCTCATCTACTCCCAGGAGCAAGTGTCCCCCACTCACCATCCCCTCCCCACCCCTTCTTCCCAAAGTTGAAAGGTCCACAGCTGAGGTCCACAAGCCCTCAGTCCAGTCTGTGAAGAAGTACTGCCCCAGGGACAGCCTTATACTGCTAGGAAATCCAGCCTCCACTCCCAAGTTGCTCCCAAGCACAAAAATAGGTCTAGCTACTGACATACTGCTTTAGGGAATTTGTTAGCTCTTTAAAAAAAAAGCAACAACAGCAGCAGCAAATGACATAAGTCAACAATGTCCTAGAATCCTTAGGGATAATGCTAGCAAAACTGAAGCAAATTTATTGCTATAGAATCCTATTACAGGGAACAGTTTGATTACTATGGAAACAAAATAACTGCAATTGTTTCCACTGGAGGAGATCTACCAGCATGGGATTAAGAACAAAAGACTGAATTCCTCCCCAGTTTTGGCGAACCACACTAGACAAGGATCAAAGCATTAGGAGAATGAGCCCTCCACTAAATTACTGAGATATAATGGGAGAACAAAAAACTGGAAAAGGAATTCCACAAAGACCTCGTGAGCTTTGTTTCAAAATACAGTTGGTTAGCCAGTTGATAAAAAAATGATACTTCAACAGAAGTCTGATTTTCCATTTCCCCTAGTTATCTTTTCATAAATAAGATTTCAGGGGTTGTATATGTGTTTCTCCTACTTTTGTTTTGACTAGACGGTTTTCATGAGGGGAAAAAAAATGCTGTCTAATCACTAGATGCTATAACCTTACTTCAAACCCACAAATTGTTTCAGAATTTATTCTGTGATAAAAACCCACTCTAAGTTTTTCCATAACAGCTGCTTTCCTTAAACATCAGCAACTTTAATTTCACAAGACAAACTCTAGAAGAAAAGCCAAAAGTAAAATCCTGTTTCCTTTAAAAGTCAAACAGATGTTTTATGTAATCAAATCGATCCACTATTTGAATTTCCTACATAACCCACACTGACTCCCGGATTAGATTCTAAAATCTTTTAAAATATCATTAATACACAAGCTAGAAGATATGGGGATATCCCCACTAGAAATGTTTTAAAATACATTTTAAATAGGATTGCAAAAGTTTACCATGGACTACTTGGAAAGCCTAACTATTCAGGGACAATTAGTAACTTGACTGATAGTGTAGTCAACATCCAATCACAAACCTAAAGTCAACTGATAACAGCAATATGTAGTGAAAATTCACTAACAACACTGCCTGACTCAGGACACTATGAGAACATAGGATCTTCATAATTAGGCAGGAATTGCCATCTTTTTAAAATCTGAAAACAGCTGGATCAAGGAATTGCACATAATGTCTAGTTCTGCAGACATACCAGTTTATATGGGGACTTCCTTTTTAACAATTTATCAGAGATGATCTGGCCATGTATTGCTCTGAAATAAAAGTAGACAATGCCATAATTACTGCTCTACCCTCTCTGAGGCTTCTAAATGGTGATTACATTACAGCACCTGGGAAATTGGGACGTAAAGCTTCCAAATCTCACAGTTGACTCACTCCCAGATACTCAATATCTGTGGGAAATTTACAGGCAATATTTATACAGAAAACGGGGGTGGGAAGTAAGCTATGGGAAAGGGGGTGTTAGCTTTTATCTCATGAGCAGAGAGATGAGTCAGAGGCTGCCTTCCACTCCCTACAGACTGGCCTCTCAGCCCTCCCAGCAAAATCAACTCACTCGGTCTTGCTGCAGCCCAAAGCTATTTGTCAGCTCGCCAGGTCAGCTATAAAGCAGCCCAAGAAAACAAATCTGAATAAGCAACCTTCATGTTAAACTCTCCAACTATACCCTTCACTCTCCTTACTGTTCAAGGTAAGTGACAGAGACTTACCTGAACCTGGCTACATTACACAAAGATATCCCCAAACCACCCTTCGTATATCGGCTCACCAGTGAGCTATACAGTAGTTTCCCCCTCTCTGCTGGGGATACGTTCCAAGACCCCCAGTGGATGCCTGAAACCTTGGATGGTACCAAAACCTATATACACTGTTTTTTCCTATACATACATAGCTGTGATCAAGTTTAATTTCTAAATTAGGCACAGTAAGAGATTAACAAAAAAAATAACGTTTAAGTTATAAATTAGGGGCCGGGCGCGGTGGCTCACGCCTGTAATCCTAGCACTCTGGGAGGCCTAGGTGGGCGGATCATTCTGAGCTCAGGAGTTCGAGACCAGCCTGAGCAAGAGCGAGACCCCGTCTCTACCAAAAATAGAAAGAAATTAATTGGACAGCTAAAAATATATATAGAAAAAATTAGCCGGGCATGGTGGCTCATGCTTGTAGTCC
>CAUYSK010001795.1:0-42181 GCA_963575035.1 Avahi laniger
GGTATAAAAAACAAGGCTTGTCCAAAAGACAGGAATAAGAGACGGTGGAGGCCGGGCGCGGTGGCTCACACCTGTAATCCCAGCTCTCTGGGAGGCCGAGGCGGGTGGATTGTTTGAGCTCAGGAGTTCGAGACCAGCCTAAGCAAGAGCGAGATCCCGTCTCTACTAAAATTAGAAAGCAATTAATTGGACAACTAAAAGTATATAGAAAAAATCAGCAGGCATGGTGGCACATGCCTGTAGTCCCAGCTACTCGGGAGGCTGAGGCAGGAGGATCGCTTGAGCCCAGGAGTTTGAGGTTGCTGTTAGCTAGGCTGACGCCACGGCACTCACTCTAGCCAGGGCAACACAGTGAGACTCTGTCTCAAAAAAAAAAAAAAAAAAAATGGCACCTTGGGATGTCATTTTTTTTTTACAAGAACCATGTTTTGAATCCTTTTGTCATTTAACAGTAAGAATCATTTTGCAAATATCAAGTTTTGTTAAATGTGAGACATACTATTAGCTGAGAATTCTGAGGCAATTTTGCTGGGAAAATAAAGGTTCATGAAGTCCCATCATAAACATTAAATTATTTTAATTTTCATTAAATTTCAAGGCAGATAAAAAAAAAACCTCCTGACATTCTGGTTACAAAGTCTATTTGTAGCACGGATATTGAAACTCTTCATTTAGATAATCTTGTAACTTGTATTTACAACATGTGATAATCTTTTCAAGAAGTTCAGGGATCTTGTACTTAACATATCTTACAGTGGAGCAAAAAGTTCAAGGAAAAATGAGCTAAGGAACATAAGAAAAAAACATGAGAAACAGTAACTACCAAATTCATTTCTGAAATGAGAATCCTTTGCAAATTTTTGTCTTAAAACAATGTTGGGGAAATAGCTAACAAAAAAAAAAAGAAGAAAGAAAGAAAAAAAGAAGAGGAGAAGAAGAAGAAAAGAAGAGGAAAGGAGAGGAGAGGAGAAGAAGGAAAGGGAAAGGAAAGAAGGAAATAAAGGAAAAAAGGAAAGGAAAAGAAAAGAGGGGAGGAAGAAAGAGAGAACGAGAGAGAGACAGAGAGAGAGAGAAAGAAAGAAAGAAAGAAAGAAAGAAAGAAAGAAAGAAAGAAAGAAAGAAAGAAAGAAAGAAAGAAAGAAAGAAAGAAAGAAAAAAGAGAAAAAAGAAAAAAGTAGAAGACTGAACCCAGAAAACAGAAAATGAGACAAAGACAACGTACAGAAGAACAGTGTGTGTGTGTGTGTGTGTGTGTGTGTGTGTGTGTGTCTGCCTTATCAATCTTTATTTCCTGGGGTGGTTTACATCTTTAGAAATCAGTTACAAAACTCTCAGCAATTCTGGCCAATGTCAGAAAGCTAAAAGTTATGAAGACAATACCCTTCCCTTAAAGGCACAAGCACTGACCTGTAAAAGTTGTGTTGCAGTAGCTCTCTGCTCAGGATTCTTCACTAAGCACTTTTTAACAAAATCGGTGAAATCATCAGACCAAAGTTCTGGTTTCCTGAATGTTGGTGGTGGATTTGTGGGAATCATAAAAATGGCCTAGTAAAAATGAAATATCCAAAAGACAAGTAAGAATCACAACAGCACAACCAAATAAACAAATCTCTTTATCTTTTTATCAGACTCTAAATCTGAAAAACAAATTTAAGTTGTTCTAGGATTTCCAGTAAGACTGCAATTCAGGAAGCAAGTCCATCTGCTAGTAATGTAATCATTTCCCATTAAATTTCCTCTATTTAAATTGTAGCTCATTGAGCACATCATTCTTTATTTTATCTATTATTTTTTATCAATCCCCAAAGAAGACTGCATTTCTGACCCTTTACCAAACTAAGGACTTACCCTAGTTAACCAGATATATTCCCAAATTTTGCTACTGCATGCCAGATTTACTTATTTCAGTTTTATATAAGTACTGCTGCTCAAAATGGCTAATAGCAGCAGGCTAATTTGCTTCTGCAAGCCAGAAAATTTAAGTATAAATAAAATTACTGATGTGATTTGAAATAATGCTTGATATTTCTCTTTTTAAATATATGAGTCAGGATTCCAAATAAAAAGTTTTATAGGCAATATACCACTTTAATTTATTGCTAATGATTTAGTGCTAATAATAGTAATAATGTATTCAAATAGTTCAAAATTCAAAAGCCATAAAAAATCTCCATCTTATCTCTGTTCTCCTAGCCAGACACCCTTTTTAACCAAAAGAATTAATCTCTAATGTTCTTAAGAAATCACTGTATGTAATGAATTAACTCCGTTCCTGGCCATCTGGAATAGTTCCTGGTAAAATACCGCCACTACAACATCATTTTCTTTGAAAAGATGTGAAAGATATAAAAACAATAAAATTGAAACAAATGCATTAACACTTGATAAACACAGGCTATTACCATTTTTATTTCCACATAAAAAAGACAAAAAGCAAACAAGCAATTGACAAAGCAAAAGCAAAATGAATTATTACGCTATTTTATAACTAACTGTTGTTAGTTATAAGTTAGTTTAACAGGTAAGTTTATATAATTACTTAATCAACATATGATGAAAAAATGACTTTTTAGTAATCATAATCAATATATACGCATGTACCATACAATCATGGTCCTCTCAAATGTATATCCAGGGGGGCAGCATCCAAAAATTCCCTTTCTAGGCTGCAGAATGCTCTGACTTTCCAGGAAAAAGGCATCTGTCTCTGTTCTCTCCTTACTTTTTCACCTGGCTTTTGGTGGTCCTTTCTCCTCACATGCAAATAAATTTGTGTACCTTAATACATTAACTGCCATGAGAGTTGTATTTGACTCGCTCTAGTTCTGACCCTGGGGCCGCGTGAAGCAAACATAAAATATTACTTGTTGATGTCCTTATTGTTACAATTAATATTGAAAATTTAATTCTAAAAATGTAGATTAAATGAATAGAAGTCAATAAATTTCATTTTTCTATTTATATTTACCTTTAAATTACATTCAAAGTTTTCATGATAAAACACTGTGGCTCCAAGGAAAAGTTCCTGTTTTTTTTGTGTGGCAGTCAATGTGTTAATTTATGCCCTTTTTCCTTAATGTATAAACAGGATAAAGATGGCAATACAACAATAATACTTAGAAATTAAGTTTTTTACCATTGAAAAAGACTAACCATGTTAATTTTTAAATTTTAGTTTAAATTTTAAACTAGCTATGTTTAAAAATTCTGTTCATGTATGGAGAAAACACCAGTACTGCAGAAAAAGTAATAAAGATAATATATTCTGGGTATATCTATTTTAATACATTTCCTACATAACATAAAAGTGTTCTATTTGCCACTGAATTTTTATTAACTGATTAAAAGCCATTCATATGTATCTTAGAATCATAGAATATCCACAATTAAAGATGTACGACAGATCATTTAGTTCAATCCTTTCAATTTTACAGAAAAGGAATGTAAAGCCCAGAGGTTAAGCAAGTTAAAAACAAAATTTCAAACCTACAAAAGGCATTTTGTTTAAAAGATTAGCAAAGTATTCTAATGCTTCTAATATGTTTAAAGAAGTAAGAAGGTAAAGTACAAAACAAAGAGGATTACTAAATCCAAAAAAAATATCTAGTAAGAGAACAGAGAGATGATAAATGATGATTCTATTTTGAATGTATAGACCTACCAAGTTCTTCCTTTTATTTCCAAGTGGGAAAGAAAGCATAACCAAGTTTTAAGCTTTTAAAATAAGCAGTGACAGGAAAGATCTTAAAACCTACGATCACAACTATGACAGTCAATAAAGTTGAAGATCATCCAATCAAACATTAAAGACCATTCAATAGGGAAAAGATAGTCTTTTCAACAAATAATGCTGGGAATACTGGATATCCACAGGCAAAAAAAAAAAAAAATCAATGGATGCTTATGTTACAACATATATAAAAATTAACTCAAAATGATCAAAAACCTAACCATAACAGCTAAAACTATAAACTCTTAGAAGAAAGCATAGGAGGAAAGCTTTATGACGTTAAATTTGGCAATCATTTCTTCAGTATAACAACGAAAGTCCAGGCAATTAAAAAAAGAAGATAAACTGAACTTAATCAAAATTGAAAACCTTTGTGCATCAAAGGACACTATTAACATACTGAAAAGACAACCCATAGAATGAACAAAAATATGTGCAAATCATATCCTATAATAGTTAATTTCTAGAATAAAGAACTCCTCCAACTCAACAACAAAACCACAAACATTACCATTAAAAAATGGACAAAAGGCTTAAACAGACATTTCTCCAAAGAAGATACTCAAACGCCAAAAGCATGTGAAAAGAGACTCAATATCACTAGTTACTAGGGAAATGTACATAAAAACCACAAAAAGATACCATTTCATACCCATTAGAATATCTATTATCGAGGAGGGGGGGAAGAAAGAAGGAAAGGAAAGAAGGAAAATAAAAGGAGAAAGAAAAAGAGAGAGAGAGAGAGAGAAAGAGAAAGGAAAAAAATAACAAGTGCTGGCAAAGATGTGGAGCAATTGGACCTCTTGTGCATGGTGAAAGAAATGTAAAATGATACAGTCACTGTGAAAATCAGTATGCCAATTCCCCAAAAAATTAAACATAGAATTACCATATGATCCTCTAATTCTACTTCTGGCTATATCCCCAAAAGAATTAAAAGCAGAGACTTGAACAGATATTTATATACCCATGTTTATATTAATAGTAGCATTACTCACAATAGCCAAAAGTAGAAGCAACCCATGTATCTACTGACAGATAAATGGATCAACAAAATGTGGTTTATATATACAATGGGATATTTTTCAGCCTCAAAAAGGAAGAAAATTTTGACACATGCTATAACATGAATGAACCCTGAAGACACTGAGTGAAATTAGCCAGTCACAAAAAGACAGATATTATATGATTCCTCTTCTATGAGGACCTAGAGCAATCAAATTCTCAGAGACAGACAGTAGAATGATGATTGCCAGGAGCTGGGGGAAAGGGCCAATGAGGATTCGGCATTTAATGGGCATGTGGTTCAGCTGGGGAAGATGAAAAAGTTCTGGAGACGGTCGGTGGGTGGTGATTATTGCACAGTAATACGAATGTATTTGATTCCACATACACTTAAAAATGGTTAAAATTGTGAGTTTTATGTTGTGTATATTTTACAATAAAAATATGAATGAGGGAAAATACAAAGTAATAATCAAGTTCACAAATACGTGTGTGTCGATTGCCTACTACACAGAGCATGGGTATTAGGCATTACATGCTCAAAGACATAGCAAGAAACAAAGTTACTATTCTTAAGAAACTTATTACCTGCTCTGGTGATGAAAGAGCAAACAGTGAAAGACTTAAAAAATAGTACAATAATACAAGAAATGATATAAGGCATAAATAGAGAGATCACTCCCATTAGAAGAAATAGCATAAGGAAAAGAAGAGAGGGGAGTGATGCTGTGGAGAGGAGCACAAAGCACGCAGATGTATTATGTAAGTGATTAGGGAAAGACAAGATTAGAAAGAATGGAGGACATGGAGTTCCACCCTAAATCGTTTGGTCTGCAAGAAGATACACAACTGAAAGAAGTTTTTTTCTGGGGTGTGTGTGTTTGTTTTTGTTTTTAATCAAGAGTATGTTTACGATCCAAGAAGTAGATTTAAAAAAAGACAAAACCTGGAGGCACTCAAAATACGGAATACAAAAGTCAGTTAGGGGCTAGTGTAGATATCCCAACATGAGTAACAAAAAGTACAAACTAGGATGGTATCTACCAAAATGAAATGGAAAAAATGAGGCATGAGATTCGTCAAAGGAAGAACCAAGAGTATGCTAACGATACTATTTGGGAGTGGTAGAAAAAGGAAGAATGAAAGATTATTCCAGAATTTAAGAAATAAAAAATAGACACCTTAATTGCAAGGCCCTCAGGTATTCTATCAACTCACTATATGATTCTTTTGAATGCCCTCAGAGTATGCAGCCATTTAGTACAATGTGTTCTCACTGGTTTCTAGAATAACTTGGAAAGTGATCCAAAAGACTTTCTGTGGACACAGCAGTGAAGACTGAATATCCAAGTTTGCTGATTCTAGGGTAAGAGTTAATCTTTTAATATATGCATCTTCTTTCAAAAGGGGCAAATCCTTTAACAGACGATAACATTTTTATACATCTTACATCATATTTATACATATTATTCTATCTATGATAGTCCTTCGAAAGCAGCATAGCCAGTATGACAAAACAATAAGCATCTTTCAATTAAGCATTTATAAAGCATTTTTATGTTCAGAACAATGCTATAATTTAGATGTAACAAGGTGACAGGCCAAGTGCTATCAGACATATTTTGTTCAGACAACATCAAGCTCGCATTCCCGCAAGGTAAGAATCTACAATAATTAAGCTGATTTAAACCAACTGGGGTGTATGTTCTCCCTTTTGCGTGGGTCCCATCTAGCCTGGCTTAATTATCTCTACTTTATCTCATGATCCCTTTAAGTATCTGAGTATGTATTACAGATTTTAAAATAGGATACATATCTCAGATCCACAGAGCTCACAGTCAACTTGTGGAGGGAAAAAAATACAAATGAAACAAATAGCAAACAATCGAGTACCAGACAATGAAATCCTGTCTGCAAACAACATAATTAATCTCAGACAGCTCCATAGTTGAGGCAGAATCTGAAATAGCTTTAAAAATGGGCAAAATGTGGTTAACAGCAGCTGCTGGAAAAGGCACACAAAACCACCTGCTACTTCAAATTAGAGAATAAAAATAAATTTGAACTCTCATCTCTGCAAAACAGTTCAAAGGACCTACATAAGCCCCTATACAGACTGACCTCAAATTGCAGGTAAATGACACTAGATTGTCTAGATAAATGTTGTTCACCTACACTGCTGTTACAAATTGGTGGATAACAACTCAGTGATTTGCGTCCTTGAAGCTAATGCTCTCCTTTGAACTTTGAGCCAGTGAGCTGCAGTCTTATCTTCAGATAATCTTAACATATAAGGCCCACCTCAGCAGTAGCTATTAGAAACCCAAGGATAAAAAGCTTAACACTAACTCTTATTTACCCAGTACTATCATAAAGTTAACTTAAAATGTCACATTCTACTCTTAAACAAGCATTGAACAAGCATGAACATTGAGCACACCATTCAAACAAATAAGTCTTAATGTATGATCTACCAAAATGTCTCCAGGAAAACTACTATACCTTTCATTTCCATTTTTTAAGGTTGGATAAACAAAAACACACCAACAGATTTTCTCAGAGACTATACCGTGTTCAACGGATTTAACTTAACCACAAGTCACAGAGGATCCTCTTAAGAATCTCCAGGTTTTGTATTAGTTGATTAGGTAATAGGCCCCCGCTGTAGAAAGTTTTGGCAATCAGTGGCTAGCCTTACACTAACAATTCACTCCCCTGCCACCCAACCAAATCACACTAACACACATTATAGCCATATAATTTATCTTATCTCTAACACCATTTTGATTGGAGAATGTTAGTACAATAAATGATATGACTATCCTTTGTTTGTTTCTACACAATGTGTTGCTTAACTACATATTGAACCTCTGATTAAGTTTTAAAAAGAACTTCCCTGATCACTAGTAGTCTTAAGAAGTCAAGAAATCCAAGTGCTTCAAAACAACTAATCATCTTCATGACTGGAATTTCATGCCTTAGACTCCAGGAGTACCCAGAAGATGTGGAAAGACCTGGAAATGACAAACTACAATGCCTAAACTTTATAATCTCAATGGAATGAGTCAACACATGTCTGAAGCTAAGGCAGCTGGATTTGTGAAAGTAAAGAAACGATGCGCATGCCAGGATAACAAAGAAATCCACACTACTATTTAAGAACTTCAGGTATATAAGCAAAAGGCTATCTTTGCAACAAATGCATGAGATAAAGGACGAAAAACACTTTACAAAACCACAAAGAACTAAACAAATATAGCTATTTCCTGATAACAAACATAAATATATAGCTAATAAGCTACTAAATAAAAAAGAATTTCTGAAAGGAAAAATAGTAATAATACCAATTTATAAAAGACCACTACAAATAAGAGAGCAAACAGTACAATGGAATGAGACCAACACTGGACCTGAGTCAGAAAAACAGGCTTGAGTTCTAAATCACTCCCTGATTGTGCAACTTTGGCTGTTTTGGGTTTTTTTCCATGTAAGTAAGGAGGTTGCAATGTTTATCAGGTTCCTCTTTGGGTACAAAAGACTCTAGCATTCTAACTGCCTAGCAATCTAGAAGTAAAATTCTAGCTAGACAAATATTAAATTCTAGTTACAAGGGAGATGGAGAAAGAGAGGGAAGGGTAACAAAAAGACCTTCTAAATACTAACATAAAAATGCAAATCTACATTTTTATCATTCCTCCCTCAAAAACAAATATGAAATACATAGAAATTTTGAAGAGAACTGTAAAATCTAAAGTGAACCTTGCTCCTACAGTAAGTACAAGGTTAAAGTATTAGGAGCATAAACTCACAATTCACTCCAGCTCTAGTCAGAGGAACTTCAGTAATCATTAATCCAGCCAATAAAGGCCAGTTTGCCAGCCTGGAAACCAAGAGAGAGGGTACAGTTGGTGCCTTGGCACTACAAAGTGAGTAAGAGAACCAGCTCCAGAGGTCAGAACCAGCTCTAGATGGCATCGGGTATATTAACAGCACCTTTATTGGTAGCTGTCTAACCTATTCAACTACTCCATGCCTCTGGTGCCACATCTTGACATGGGAATATTAAGGCTGTTTTGAATTTGAAATAGATTAACACATGTAAAATAGACCAACACCTGCCACAATTTTAAATGCTCAATAATGTAAGCTATTATTAACCTAATTTTGTGACTGATGCTCACAAGAGTAAATTAGCTTATTCAAGATAACACAGCTAGTAAAGTGGCTGTCAAAGTAAGAACTCAGGTTTATTTGACTCCTTAGTATATGCAATACCTTTGTGTTTGTATTAAATTTCTGCCACAGATAGTTCTAAGATAAAGGCACTGTTACATATATTCAGTCTCCAGAAAAGAAAACGGGAAAGTATGTATTTAAAGAAATTACAGTTTTACTGTCTCTAACAGTGGAAAACTGAAAAAAAAAAAAATGTAGAACTGAGAAATGGCTAACTACTATATATCAATAAAATAGAGTAACATATTGCCATAAAAGGTGACAAATGTGTGAATTACAAAACCACAAAGAAAAGTTTTAAAAAGTGAAAGTGAGATAGTAATACAAGTAAATAATGATTCCCTTTGCATAAAAATGACAAGTTTGTAGCAATAAAGGTTGAAAGATGGAACAGAATCACAAAAATTCAAATGATCAATTCAAAACAGCCAATTTTGTGGGTAAGTTCCTTTTTTTTTACTGTAATAGATTTTAAATTTTTTTTAACTTTCAAAAATCATATTTGCAATTGCAAAGGCTTCATTTACACCAGCCCTTAAATTGTTGCCTATTCCAGTCTGCCTCTACAACCACCACTCAGGCATGCACAATTTAAATCCCAATACCCTCCATTGCTTCCACTTAAATCTTAACCATCTTTCAAGACTGAAATATAATGTCCCTTTAGTACAATTCAACAACATTCATAAAACATGGCTGTAGAGGAAGTCAAAAGTGAGCAAGAGTCAATACTTAAGAGACTTTATCATAAATTCCTTTCTCTCAGGTCCTCCAAGTTAGAAATCCTATGATCAGTTTAACTAACTTTTTAAATTAAGCGCATAAAATGTATTCATACCTGCAATATAAGAATTTCAAGAAGTTTAGAGTCTAATGGGATAGGAAAATGCATATCAGATCATTTCAGTAAAAGACTGTAGGTGCTCAAATAGGTGTGAGCAATGGGTATTATAAGATGACTTAGCCCTGGTGGCTGTTTAAGGAAAAGATGAAATTTAACCTGAGTCCTAAAGAATCAGTGAGTTAGTGAAGCATAGAAAAGAGACCAGAATGTTCAAACATATAAGGTCTGAAAATACCATGGAGTCTCTGAGAGAAACTGATTTATTTCAGATGTAGGACAGGGAAATTACAAGGTGAGCCTAAAGCATCTTATTACCTATAAATCACTCAAAGACTAACTGCGCCATGTCAAAAGATGTTCAGAACCTGTAGAAATTGGTTCTACCCATTAAAGATTCTGATTTAATTGATCCAGGGTGAGGACCACGCACAATATTTTTTTTTATCTCCCAAATAATTATAATGTGCAACCAACATTGAGAACCACTAGTCTTTTAGTTTTTTCTAGTTTAGATTTATTTATTTATTTATCAAAATATTAAGAGGGTACAAATGTTTTTGTTACATGGATACCTTGTATAATGCTTAAGTCAGGGCTTTTAGTGTGCCCATTACCAGAACAGTGTTCATCGTACCTGATAAGTAAGTTATTACCCTTCATTCCCTCCTTTCCTCCCCCTTCTCAGATTCCAATGACCTGTACATCTCCTTGTGCCTTTGTGTGCCCATTGTTTAGTTCCCAATTATTAGAGCACACATGTGATGTCTGACTATCCATTGCTGAGATACTTCACTTAGGATAATGATCTCCAGGTTCCAACCAAGTTGCTGCAAAAGACATTATTTCATTTCTTTTTATGTCTAAGTAGTATTCCATGGAGTACTACTCAACCACAAACAATGGTGATCTAGCACCTCTTGTATTATCCTGGATAGAGGTGGAGCCCATTCTACTAAGTATCACAAACACCACATGTACTCAACATGAAATTGTTATTGATTGAATAACACTTATGTGCACATATAGTAGTAACATTCACCGGGTGTCGGGCACGTGGGAGGGGGGTGAAGAAGATGGGTATATTCACACCTAATGAGTGCGGTGCGCACCGTCTGTGGGATGGACACACTTGAAGCTCTGACTTGGGCAGGGCCAAGGTAATATATGTAACCTAAACATTTGTACACCTGTAATATGCTGAAATTAAAAAAAAAGAGGAAAAAAAAGGCTGGTTTCATTTAACCCTTAGGGAAGAAAGCTTAATGGTGGTTGAGAGAGGTGGGTATAGGGAAGCATGTCTGACCTCCCATCCCACCATAGCCAAGAACTCAGTTTTAAGGTTTCTCTGGGGTCCCCGCGGCCAACAGGGAGGTCCATTCAGTCAGTTGGGGGATTTAGGATTTTAGTTTTATTTCTCATACTAAAAGTATAAAGGCAATGATGGGTAAAACTGCTGGCACTCTAGCACCAATAAAGCAATGAAACCAAACTGTAAATATCCTTCATTGTCATGCATTCACAATAAAAAGAAAAAAGCAAAAATAAACCAAAAGAAGTCATTTTTATTAAGAATATCTTTGATTTAAAAAATTCATTTTATTGAATCTTGATATTTGAGTACACATCTTTTTAGCACATTATGATGAAATGAGAAGTATGCATAAACTTCATCTGTGTCATATCAAAGTACAATGGTTGTCTCAAGGAAAATTTTGTGTGATTAAGTTGCAAGCTGAACCATAGCATTTTTCAAGAAATACCTTTTTTATTTGAAAGAATGATACACAAACTTTGATTATTCAGATTTGGGTATGTGGCAGAAATTTTCTCAGAAATGAATCAAGCAGGACTATCATATCAAGAAAACACAAATGGTTTTTGATACCAATGATAAAATTCAAGCTTTCAAGTGAAAAGTCAAATTTTCAAAAGGTTCTGTCTGCCACCATGAACTTAACAGTGTTCCAATACTTAGAAACTTTTCTGATGAGATTGGTAGTAATACTGACAAATGTGACTTTTTTAAACTGTATATTATGTCAAAATTTGAAAGATCTACAGAATCCAGAGAATCAGTATTTTTCAAATGACAAATTGGAATAATCATGCATAAGTAAAGATAGATTCAAAGTACAAGATAGAAAAACGGATTTTAATGTAACAAAATAGTCAATTTACTACTATGATTTCAGATTCCAATATTAGAATTATCCTTTAAAAAATATAACTGTTGAGTTTTGGTATAATATCAAAGAAGAATATTCATAACTATAAGAGGAAAAACACTAGAATACTGCTATTCCTTATTCAACCACATGTTAATATCTTTGTTAGGACAGATTTTTTTATAACAAAATGAGTACAAAAACAAATAAGGAAATTGAACTGTTTTCTATTAAGCCATCCACTCATTACTTTTTTGGAGAGGAAAATACTAATTTTTCACAAATATATATTACTTATGTTAACATGCAGTAGAATTACTTTTAAATGAATTAATATACATTTTTAACTTTCTCGCTTTTAATTTTTAATATAATATTGATAAAATCCACATAAACAAAAGCTCTTAGGTCATCAATTTTTAAGAGTGGAAAGGAATGCTCACACCAAAAAGTCTTGAAACCAGTATTCTACAATGAATGCAAATTACATAAACTGACAGGAGTATTTTCTACTATTTGACTTATGTTCACCAACAACAGTACCACAAACTTGTTTTGTTTTACAATGTGTCCTCCTAATCTTTATTATGTTTAGATACTTTTTTATATATTTGAAATGCCAACATAGATACAATTTGGTACATGATTTTTTTTTTCTATGTAACTCTATTTTGTTATGCCTGAAAAAAACGAAGGGACATGGGGCATAAGACAATAAAGCGCACTGGAGAAATGAAATTAGTAGTATGCCTCCAGTTCTGTCCAAGATGCCCTTGACCACTAGACAAAATACCTGGTCCTTGCAATAAATAAATTCATAAGGTAAACATGGATGAGCATAACTTGATGACAGCAGTGAATAAGACCATCCAACTAACTGCTTTATTCTAATAACCAGGTTCACCTGGCAGACTTCTGACCAATTTTGGGTTTCTACATAAAACTGACTTCAGAAGAGAGTATAATGATTAGCTTGAGAGTTAAATATCTATTTTTAAAGGAACAAATTCGAATTCTGTTTTGTATACCAATGAAGTTGGTTAACTTAAGTCCACCCTGTGAGACAGTTCCATATTTATTATACTGATAGATCAGGCTTGAATGATAAATGCTACTCTTTGGGATCTTGTCTGGGTAGGCACTGACCTTTCTTAGACAACACACAACTTTCCTGAAAGCATTATGTTCAGACTACATCACTGATGACTGAAATTTCCACATTGGCAAAAAAGGAGAGCCCTGCTAATAAAAAGCAGATTAAGTTATATATGTCAGAATAACATAATGAGAATGAAGCTTTACAAAGAGTAGTGGATAAAATCAATTAAAAAAATTTGTGGAACAAATCAACAGTATTTAAAATTGTTAAATAAGTTTGGAGATAAGACCTTTAAATGCTTAATTTTAGAGTGATAGTAGGCATTTTCAACAGTATAATACCTCCTCAAAAAAGGAGTATCGTTTGGCTACCACTATAAGCCTTGAAATTTTTATCTCAGCTATTTAAATAAAGTATCTCACCTGGAATATGGTAAAATATATACTCTGCTTTAGCAGTAACCATAAATAATGAACCACAAACATTTATACATTATAAAAGAACAAAATGAAATGTAAGACTATGGAGAAAGAATACTGCAACAAATAAAAGTTTATTTATTTTATTTACCCCATTTTTGCTTACAAGTAATATATTCTTTTTTCCTTCCTGATGGTCCGAGTTTTGTACTTTTATTTTTTCCTTTCTGTAAAGAACTTGTTTTAACCATTCTTTTAACGTAGGTCTGTGGTGGCAAATTCTCTTAATTTTCCTTCATCTGAGAATGTCTTGATTTTTCACACATTCATTAAGGATATTTTCACTGGATATAATATTCTGGCTTGACAGTTGTTTTATTTCGGCACTTGAGAAATGTTATGCCACTTTCTTCTGATATCCATGGTTTCTGATGAGAATTCTGATGTCATTTTGTTTTTTCCTCTGTGTAAGGTCAACTATAAGGTATCATTTTTCTTGGTCTGCTTTCAAGATTTTTTTGTCTTTAGTTTTCATAAGTTTAATCATGATGTGTCATGGTATTAATCTCTTTAGGTTTATCCTGTTTGGGGATTGTTCAGCTTTTTGAACCTGTAGGTTTATGTCTCTTGACAAATTAGGGAAGTTTTCAGCCATTATATTTTCAAATACTTTTTATAGACTCACTCTCTTTCTCCTCTCCTGGAACTCCAAAGACACGAATGTTAGATCTTTTGCTTTAGTTCCACGGGTCCCTGAGGCTCTGTTCATTTTTTCCCCAGTCTGTTTTCTGTTATACATATAGTATACATTTTATTGTTCTTTCTTCCAGTTCATTTCACTGATTCTTTTCTCTGTCCTTCTTTTCTGATGTTGAACCCATTTACTGAGCTTTTTATTTTGGTTATTGTAATTTTCAGTTCTAAAGTTTACATTTGGCTCTTCTTTGTATGTTCTGATTCTTTGCTGAGGCTTTCTATCTTTACATTTCTTTCAGCCATTTTCATAATTGTACAATGAAGCATTTTTCTTATGACTGCTTTAAAATATCTGCGAGATAATTCTGACATTTCTGTCTTTTTGGTGTTGACATTTGGTGATTGCCTTTTTTTTAGTCAGCTTATAATCCTTCTGGTTCTTCGTGTGATGAGTAATTTTTGGTTGAAAACTGGACATTTTTTTCTATTATATTCTGAGACTCTGGATCTTATTTACACCTTCTGTTTTAGCTAGACTTTTGTGACATTGCTTTAGCAGAGGAAGGGGGCTCATTACTGCCAGGTAGAGTTTGAAGTCCAGATTCCCCACTTAGCCTCTGTTGATATCCAAAGTGTGGCAGGAGTGGTTCCTCATTTCTGCTGGGTGGGGGTAGGAGCCCTATGTAGTTTCCGTTGTTTGGGGGTGACAGTACTACTGGGTGACAGTAAAAGTCTTGATTGTTTTCTGGACCTCCTTAGTGGGTAAAGGGGGGCATACCTCACTACTGCCAGTTTGGCGAGGAAGTCCAGGTTCTATAGTACATGGTGTCTCCAGCTCCTTCCATCTCCTAACCAACCCAGGAACTTCCCTGGGAGGCCCTGTGGGGTGCGGTATGCCCCCTCCTTTAGGAACTATAATAACCTATCTTTTCAATGGCAGTTGTTTCCTGATCTGTTAGCCTAACAATATTTGCATAATAATATAACCTACATTTTAAAAGAAAGTACAGAACTAAGCACCAAACAAACAGCATGACCAGGGAGAATAAAATGTGAGGTAGTAAGAAACAACCTGAAGATGAGATTTTTGAGTTATGAAGATACTAAAGCAGATAAAGCAGAATATGTTTTAGGAGATAACCATGACATACAGTAATAATTACCTTTTAAAAAAAAATTAAAACACCTTTACTATAGATATGTTTAACATCATTTCCTGCTTTCATTCTTCTGGATATCCAGGCCAAAAGCTTAGGCCAAAAATCTGTGACTCTTTCTCTCACAACCCTCATTTTGGTAATCAGAAAATACAAAATATACCCAGAATCCGACCACTTAGCAACACTCCTACCTTTACTACCTGGGTCCATGCCACCAGCATCTCTTACCTATACTACTGATGAAGTAACCTCCTCACTGTTCACCCGGCTTTGATCCTTGTCCTGCTATAATCCCTTCTCAAGAATGAATAAGCTTTTTTTTTTAATTTCACCATATTATGGAGGTACAGATGTTTAGGTTACATATGTTGCCCTTGCCCCCTCCTCCCCCCACCAAGTCAGAGCTTCAAGCGTGTCCATCCCCCAGATAGTGCGGATTGCACTTGTTATGTATGCATATACCCATCCTCTCCTCCCCCATCCCACCTGCCCGACACCCAATAAATGTTATTCTTATATGTGCACTTAGGTGTTGATCAGTGAAACCAATTTGCCGGTGAGTACATGTGGTGCTTATTTTTCCATTCTTGGGATACTTCACTTAGTATGTCAGATCATATCATTCCTCTGCTCAAAACCCTTCAATGGCTTCCTGTCTCACTCAGAGTAAAAGTTAAAGTTCCTACCATGCTTTATGAAGGCTCCAAGTGATCTAGTCCCCTGCTATCCCTATGATTTCATCTCCTACTTCTCTTGTCATTTTATCCAACTGCAGCCATTTAAACCTCCTTACTGCTTCTTAAACACCAAACACACTCCCACATCAGTTTCCTCTGACGAGAACATTCTTTCCTCACAAGTCTGTATGGTTCATTTATTATCTCCTTTACATCTCTACTAAAGTCACCTTATCGGACAGGCCTTTCTTGATCATTCTATATATAATATCACAAACACATCTGTCATTCTGTATCCCTCTTATCCTGCTTTATTTTTCTTCATAGCAGTTATCTGTATCTGATATGTTACAGCTTTTTATGGGTAATTTATTACCTCTCCCCACTGTAATATAAAAATACCTACAGTGCTAGAACTTTGTTTCATTCACTGTTGTCTATGTATCAGTGCCTAAAATCAGTGTCAGGGCAGGCACTCAATAAATATGAGATGTGTTAATATACCAAGAACTCAGTCTTTCTGAAGGCTTTACACTGTACAGCTTTAAAATTCATAAATCTAGAAAAGAGACAGAACTGGACAGCTAGTGGTAATATACAAAAACGTATGCTGGCCTTCTCAGAAAGATGGAAGGCTTGACAGTAAATGATTAACTACCAAAAGAATAATATATATGAGATTGGCAACCAGTGAATTCACCTTGAGAGAATAATAGGTATCTACAAAAGAACATGTGAAGAACTTTATAATAAAACTATATAATTAAGCACAGAGAATCAGACCACCTTGCCAAGATTTTCTAACTTGGCAAACATCCATATTAAACTCAGCTTCCCCAATTCCAGATACAAATGGAATTGTGAATTTGGCAACTCACTGGAGAGGAAGCCTACATTACAATCTGGGTTCACATTAAAGTTACCTCATTCTTCTCAACTTAGATCTGACCCAGAGGAAAATTTTTAACAGATCCTATTGGACAAGTGCCATACTATAGTCAGAAAGTTCAAAATTAGCATTTTTAGATGCTAACCTAAATGATTTCTATTTTGTTTCCCTAAAACTTAACTGGACTAAAAACAAAACATGCTGAATTGTGAGTATAAAATGAATTATTTAAAGACACATTTAAAGACACATTTCAAAGAAAAAGAAAATTATAACACCAGTTCTTCCTTTCTTTTTTTTTTTTTTTTTATTTCATTCATGCAGTGTCTCAGCCAGGGATGAACACATGGTAGCACTCAAGCTGAGGAGAGAGATAAAGTTCTTTTCTTCAAGGTTTATCCAATACAGACATGTCTACATCAATCTTCCTGGTTATTAAAAAATGGAAATGAAAATTATATACTCTAAATTTGTATATAAATGTATTAATCATTTATTAAATAACTACCATGTCACAAAGCATTGTATTAGATACTGAATGCACAAAATAAAAATTGTACATACTGCTTTCAGTAAATTCACAATCTGGTGGGGAAGCTGTACAAACTATAATAAAGAGTGGTAACTCCTATGATCTTGGGGAGCACAGGGTACTTACTAAGGAAGACCAGAAGAAAGGTTCTCAGGTCAGAATGTGTAGAAGAGAGATGGGAGAAAATGCAGGCACAAAGTAACACTCAGCAGAGGGCAGAGGGAAATCTAACACTACCTACAAATGAAGGTATGGCTAAAGGAAAGGGGATATCACAGGAATAAGGAGGTATGCAGAGCTTCAGGCCTTAAATGACACCCTTAAGAATTTGGCTCTTAACTTAGAGACAAATTAAAGAAATTGCTTTTTAATGGGGAAGATTTTAAGTAAGGGAGTAATATGATCTGTGTTTCGTTTCAGAATTATCAATCTAGCATTATCATGAAGCTTACTTTGTAAAGCAGAATGAGGCTGAAGACTATAAGATCAATTAGGAGACTGATGTAGAAATTCAGAATAAAAATATGAGGTTTGAAATAAGGAAATAAAGATGCGGATGGAAAGAAGGGGATATTATTTCAGAAATATTAAGAAGTAACATGGATGGGAATTGGTGAATAATGAAAATTAACTCAGTGGCAGTGGAGCTGGACAGGAAGGAAGCGAGGCAACATCAATAGGACTTGGAGATTCATTAAATGTGAAAGACTGGACAGAGGAAGATTGCTCTCCAGATTTTCAACTTGACAGCTGGTTGGATGGTAATGTCGTTAACCAAGACAGAAAATACAAAGGTAGAAACAAGTCTGATTAAAAAATGGTGAAAATAAATTTGGAGACACTGGATTTGAACTGTCTCATAACAGTATAGAAAAGATAATTATCTAAGTAGATATTAAAGAGTCTAGAATTCAAGACAGAGATAAAAGCCAGAGGAAAGCCAGGGAACAGAGAAATCAAAGGAGGTAAGATATTTAGGGAGGACAAAATGATAACCAATACAATTGTAAAGTAAAAGCATCAACAATTTCAGGACAGTGGTAGGGAAGATACAATCAATCTATTCAGGGGTAAATGAGAGGAAGGTGAGTAAACTGAAGCAGCAGGTATCCATTAGTCTTTTTAAATGTGGCTTTGAAAGAAAGGTGCAAGATAGAGCAGCAAGTAGAGAGCAACATGAGCCCAAAGGAGATTTGTTTGTGAAAATGAGAGGCACCTGAACCTACAAAGTTCCATAAGGGAGAGATGTTATAGGTGGAGGACAGAACACAAGTAGGGAAGGGGCATGCACTTCTACTAAAAACCAGAAAAGAGAGAAATAAGCCCCCACAGTTCAGGCATATAATGGCCATTTAACCAATATTTTTTTTAATAATGAGCATTCTGTGCTTAGGCTATCTTAACACTATTTTTAGTTGTTTTTATTATGTAAGCTTTGATACATTCATGTATCATATGTAGAATAATTATTGTTGTTAGTATTACATTTTCTCTATATAGCACTATGTGCATAGCAATGTACTAAGTAGCTTTATAAAAATTATTTCTTTTAATCCGTACCAAAACCCTGTAAGGAATTAGTTCTCCCTTTTATATATGAGAAAACTGAAGAATAAAGAGGTTAAATAAATTGCCCTTCAATACTCAGCAAATAAAGGACAGAGTTGGAAAGTGAACCCAGCTAGTCTAGCTCCAAAGCTCACGTTCTTAACCATCAAACTATGATACCTCTCTAAAGGTAGAATACTTTTGGTTACTAAATCTAAGGACAACTATTTTCTAGCAGGAAATAGTTCTAATTTTAGAATAGATATAGGAGAAAATTGAGTTTACTCATCAGAAACTTGCTAGACTACATTTAATATATTATGCAAGAAAACCTAGAGAATTAAAAGTAACATTATAAATACATAAATATAACAATGGTTTTTAAATTTTACCACGCATCAGGATTTCTTGGAGGGTCTTGTATTGCTGAAACCCTACGTCATACCCCAATGTTTCCCTATTACTTACAAAATAAAGTACAAACTTCTCAACATGGCTTACAGACCCTTTGACCCATGAGCAATTGTTTAATTATTCAACCTTCAATATGCTTTTAGAACATTATCTATTTTTTTTAATATTTTCCCTAATACAACCCATCCTAATAAAGCCATACATTCCTTCTGTGATTCCAAAGTACCTCTAAAATAATAAGAAACAGAATAATGATAATATCATCAAGCCACATTTGTGGGGCATCCCCCAAGGACTCTATACAAATTATGACATTTAGTCCTCATAACTCCTCAGGATAAAGACGATAATTATTCTCTTTTTACATATGGGGGAAAAGGTGAGATACGGAAAGGCTGAATCTGCCCAAGGTGATACAACTAGCAAGTAGAAGAGCCAGGATTGTACCACAGTGATTATACTACACTATCAATTACTAGATTGTTCAGTACTTGGGTGTTGTTTAGATACTAGATTTTTGTAAATACTATCCTAAACGATTTTCTTATTCATTTTTACGTTTATTTCACTAACACTTACTGAGTGTCTATTATATGCTAGGCTTTGTGTTAGACACTAAAAGCTACCTGGTAAAAAAAAGGGAAGACCCAGTGCCTTCTTTCTTGAGACAATCTAATAGGGAAAATAAGACATTAAATTTAAAAAATCAAAGAAATATTTAAGTAAATAAGTGTTAAAAGCAAAAAATACAAGACATTCTGAGATTATAAGAGGAAGATCTAACCTGTTTATAGTTATTGTATTTTATTTTCAGTGTCCTAATACTAGTGAAGAAGTTACACAGAATATGAATTTCAGAATGCTAGATAAATCCATTTCAAAATGACACTTTCAAATCAAATTAAATATTTAATTAAAAGACCAAAGTCACATAGTTAAAATTTAAAACATATTATTTAAAATGTCATTTAAATTCTTCAGCTCTTTTTTCCCTTGGCAAATGTAGCTATTACCTCTCTGAAACAAAATGTAATAAACTATCCAAAACTAATACCATTGCATTTGAAAATATCCTTGCAAATATTGGTCATGATAAAAATAAAATAATATGCCAAGTTCCTGACAAACCTAGTAGTTCATAAAAGTACTTCCGTTTTGGACAATCTAACTCTCTTAAAATGCAATTAGAGGCCGGGCGCGGTGGCTCACGCCTGTAATCCTAGCACTCTGGGAGGCCGAGGCGGGCGGATCGTTTGAGCTCAGGAGTTCGAAACCAGCCTGAGCAAGAGCAAGATCCCGTCTCTACCAGAAATAGAAAGAAATTAATTGGACAGCTAAAAATATATAGAAAAAATTAGCCGGGCATGGTGGCACATGTCTGTAGTCCCAGCTACTTGGGAGGCTGAGGCAGTAGGATTGCTTGAGCCCAGGAGTTTGAGGGTTGCTGTGAGCTAAGCTGACGCCATGGCGCTCACTCTAGCCAGGGCAACACAGTGAGACGCTGTCTCAAAAAAAAAAAAAAAAAAAGAAAAGGTACAGTAAAAATATGGCATATAATCTTTTGAGACCACTGTTGTACATGTGGTCCTTTATTGACTGTAATGTTATGTGATACATAACTGTATATATCCACATATATATATATGCATGTGCATATGTATAATCTATAAGAGAGAAAGAAAAAGAGATCGACTGAAAACAAGAACATGAAAGGCCTATTCTGGCCTCATCTGTCTGAAAGATAGTTGAAAAACATGAATTAAACAGTAAAGGTTAGGTGTTGCTCATAGAAGTGTGCTTTGAACCTCTTCTCCATTCCTTTTACAACCTCTGTTCCTGGAAGGCATACTAAAAATAACTAGAAAAGGAAAATAATATAATATATATAACTTATTAAAAGGCTAATAAGTTATATGTAAAAAGCACACGAAACAGCACTCTAGAATATCTACTTTCAACTTTATATACTTGTTGATATTTCTATAATAACTCCAAATCATCAAAAAGAAGCTAACTTTTACTTTGAAGGAAAGATAAGTAAAATCACTTTCCAAAATGTGAAAGTGTGGTCCTTAAAGGTCCTGTAAATTTTTGACCATTTTTTCACATGTAGTCATAGCATGATATAATGAAGTGAAAGATAAACTGGGATTCAAAAACCCTGATTCCTGCCAAAAGCTCTCTAATAAACATGTGTTTATGAGAACATTTCCTATGTTTCCCTACAAGTAAGTGAAGAGAGTTGGTTAAGATCCCTTAAACTTCTATAATTTCAAAGCATTGCTCCACTGAATTGGCCACCCAACATGTCCGCTGGAAGATCTAAAAGACACCTCAAGCTTACTGTGGCCAAAGCAAATATCCGAAGACTGCTCCACTCACAGGCTTCTCCAGCTCAGTAAACAGAAATTCCATCTTTCTTCTGGTTGTTCAACTTAAATGTCATGAAGTCTCCTTTCATATTCCTCATCCAATCCATCAACAAATTCTTCCATCTCTACCTTCAACATATATCCAGTCTCTCACCCTGGGTTTCTGCCACCATTGTTATGGCAGATTGAGCATATCTTTACCTGAATGACGGCAGTAGCCACCTAAGTGAGCTCCCAGCTGGCTTCCTCTGTTGCCCAGCTGCAACACACTTCTCAAGCTAGAGTGATGAGTCTAAAATGTAGGTCAGGTCATGTTTTGCTCTGAACTTTTGGAGAATTTCGGTCTCACTTTGTGTCAAAACCACAGTCTCTATGAGTACTACAAAACTGATATGATCTCTATCCTTCTTCCCCTGCTTCTGCCCCAAACTTCTCTGATCTCATTTTCCTTACAGAGACTCACTTATCTCAAGTCCTGCTGAACACCTTTTGCCTGGACAGTTCTATCCCCAGATGCGCACCTGGTCCCTCCCTTACCTAAGGTCTATGCTGCACAAAAGTCACTAAGACAGAAATTCCTTGACCACTTATGGAACAGAGCAACCTGCACCTTACCCTACACTCTCTAACCCCTTTACCCTGCATTAATTTTTCTACTTAGCACTTATCACCATGAGAGCAGGGCTCCTTTGTTCGCTGCTTTATCCTCAGGACCTAGAACAAATTTAGTTGAATGAATGATTGATTGAGCGAAAACATTTCATATGGAAGTTGTGATACAAGTCTCTAAAAATGTCTACGTTTATAGGTAAGATAAAGAAGTAAAATCAATAAATCTCTCCTTTGCCTTTTGAAACAGGTAATAGGCCAATTTGAACTAACACGTATCTTCGGTTGTCGAGAAAGCATAAAAACAAAATATGTCCTGTGTCCTCTGTACTATTGCAGTTTGTTTTCAGAAAAGTAACAGTGTTCTTAGCATTCAAAGTGCACAGGTTTGTTTTATGTTATTTTTTGACAGGAATAAGTGGGGAAAAAAAGGTCAGAAGGAGAATTAGTTACCTGATAATTTTATAATCTATAGACAGTTTTCCCTTTTTTTAAAAATGTTGTTGCTACACATAAAAAACAATTGTATATAAAGTGTCATACATTTAATTATCTTAACTTTTCTTCTTACCTAAAAGAAGAACTCACCACAAATGGATGGTAAAGAATTGCTGTACCATGATGAGTTGACCCGACTTATTTCTCCCTTTAACTTCCTGTGTGGCCTTGAAGTAATTGCAAGGCCTTACTAAGCAAGGCCCTTATCTTTAAAATAAGTATAATATTAGGTATAATAACACCACTCTCTTAGCTAACTGACTGGGTTGTTAAGGTTAATAAGATAATGACTGGTTAGAACTTTGAAGTCCTTGGAAAGAAGGTGTTATTATTTGAGAAAGGAGTCTTACATTTTTCTAATATGTATAATTATTTTGGAGAAGTTCCCCATCCAGATATTTTGTCATAGCTTCCCTGACAGATTCATGGAGGCATGTTTGATTTGACCTCCTTAGACAAATGTTTGGAGGTACAACTTCAGGTACTGTACATGTTGACACAGTTAATCTCTGAAATCTACCAGCTTTGCACATGTGTTCTGCAGTATAGCTGTTAAAAAGAAACAAACTGTGGCCTGAGACATTTCTGGCATCTATTATGCAAGATACGCATTTGCCACACTCCCATTTTCTATTGCAGTAATTCGAAACTCTTCAGAAGTACCTGTCTGAGGTAAACTTGATTTTTTAAGAAGTTATATTCCATCCTCTGTATGATTTCTTTTAGTCAGGATAATGTCTCAGGGGTGGCTATCTTTAAGAATCTACGAGGATTTCCCCTTCCCTTTCTTTTCTTTCTTTCTTTTTTTTTTTTTTAAATCATTTCATTTTGCAGCCTGGAGCCTAGATTTGATTAATCGATTTTCCTGTTCTATTTAAGGATTGTTTTTATTAATGCATTTTTCAAGCTGAGACACAGCATTATCGCCTTCTCCATCACTGTACTAAGTGTTGAGATCAGAGCAGGCCAGCTGTAGCAGCTGTGTTTCTCCTTGGATCTCAAAGTTAAAAACTTTCATCTACTTTGCTGTCTCAGCTGCTGGTCTGAGGCTATGGCCTTCCCATAACTCAAACCAGTTTCAAAGCAACGTAAGTAACCTCTTTGGAATGCTTTTGGAAAACCACAGAAAGGTTCTTTAAAAGTATACCACTTATATACTTTAAATGAATGTTTCCATTTTAAGGTAGTAACAGCATAATGTCAGGAGTCAATGGATTATATATAACTAAACTGTGAGCATAGTGTAGACATGTCTATGTGGACCAATTTAAAAAGGGAGAAAAAAAGATACACCAGAGTTATGAGTTGGTATCTTTTAAATGATCTCATAGTTGTGAAATCTCTGAATCAAAGATTATAGTTTCAAAGCTTCTATTTATCAAGTAACATTTTCAATAGGCTTAAAGACTTTTTCCTATATAAAAGATCACGTGAAAAGATACTATCATCAAAAACGAAAATGGAATTGATTGCCTTAACTGGTAAGAAGGCTTGGACTCACAGGAAATGTCTTTGTTTACTTGGGGTGTGGGGAGGATTTGTGTGCATTTTCATAACAATCGGTGTTATCAAATTATCAATGAAATAAAACATGATTGGTGATTTATATGATTAAAGGTTATTTGAGTGAAATTTAACATTTACCTCCAAGTCTGGACAAGAATGAAAGCTTTTAATTTTTATATTTGTCTTGGCTTCACAAAGGAAACTGCCATTGGAACTTCTGACTACGTGGTGACTTAACTAAAGGAGTACTGCATGTTGCTGTTTTGTTTGTAATTACAAAAAGGATTACAAATTAGATTTTACATTTATATCTTTCTTACCATCTCCCTAGTGTTTAGTGGCAGGAAGAAGCCTCATTTGAGGGCATTTGGCAGAGGGAAAAAAAAAAAAAAAACCTTTGGAGCTAATTTAAGTGTATGGTTGATGTTAGATAAAAATAAGCCAGATTTCAACATTTCCGAGTCTCCAAGGGCCACCTTTACAAAGCAGGAAAGTAGAGAGCACTACTAGAGTACAGGAAAAATAATTTACTGGCCTCCAGAACTCTGAGCACATTGTTTTTTTAAATGATTTACTGCGTGGATTTTAAAGCTTTTCTTCATAATCACTTGTATTACCTTATCTGGAAAGGCAGCTTATTGTACTTCTCCAGAGCAACTGCCGGTGCTACCAGGGGATTAAAACAGGTAGACATGCTATCACTTTCCCCTCTGGGGGCTCCCCAGACATTATGGGCATTATGCTTAGCTTCTACTGACCTATTCTTGAACCTGTGCCATTCAAAGGCAGCATTTGTTTGTGTAGTATCTGGAGTGGCCTGTTTTTTTTTTTTTTTTGCTGCATGCTTCCTGAAAGTATTTTCTATGATTTATTCAATTTCTTTCCTAAAAACACTGCTTTTCTTTTCATTAGGAAATCTATATATATGCATATCATACACTAAAATGTATACACATAAAACGCAATAGAAATATAACGTAAGCTACAAATGTAAGTGGCATGTATAATTTTAAATTTGACAATACCAAGAACAAAAATAAAAAGGTAAAATCATTTTAATGATGTTTGTCACTTAACTCATATCTGAAATGTCAGCATTTTAAGGTGTAACCAATATAAAAATTATAAATGAGATCCACTTTTTTATAGTAAGTCTTCAAAATCTGAATAAATTTTACACTTACAGCACATTTTAATTCTTGATATCCACATGTTGTTAGTGATTTCTCTGTTAGCACAAGGACACATGTATACTAAAGTTTTATTTTGAAGTAAATATTTAGGTAGAGTGTCAGGAATTCTAACCCACATTTTGAGCATTTGCCTTCAATCTTTTCAACTACAATTTATATTAATAAAGTGATCTTTTAGATTTAACAAAATTACTTTAGTTGTAGACACATCTTTTCAAATAGCATTGACCTGCTAAGGTAAGACATATGCTCATTTAACACTACACCCTCCGTTTTCCAGAGAATGCTTTGGAGGAATTTCAAGGTGTTACCTATACCCAAGTGGAAGCTGGATTCATTAATTATTAAGCTATGAGGCCATCCCAACTTCCATATTATTCATTGAATGTATACTTTCTTGATTTAATTGTAAGTATATGGAAAAACTGCATATACTTAAAATGTTGGAACCTGATTTTAAACTTGTATTTTATTATATTTATATTTATATTGAGAAACAAGTAGGTAAAAAAAAGAGCAGGGAGGGAGATCTTGCCCAAGCACAAGGTTTCCCTGAACCCTCTAAATGATTTGCCCTTTGCTCATAAATCTTTTGCCATGGTCAACACAAAGTCTAGTATTGATTTAGCAGTGAAGCATCTTGTCATCTCTGGGCTCAGATCCTTTGACCTTTTATTTGTTCCTGTAAAATTATGGTGTATCACAAACTTATTTTCTAATAGGTCCTTTAAACTTTCAAAGGCCAGGAGACTCTGTGGGAATATATTAAACAGTTGGATAATCCAGAAAAAAGAGGTTAAAAAAAAATAATTGCAGACAGCTAAAGGTCAGAAAAATCCTTATTGAGTCCAAAAACAAATTCTCTTAGGAGGAAAGGACTGACAAGGAAAAGGCCTGAGTTTGGTTTAAGCCTAACTAAATTCACTTGGAGTTTCTTAGTAAAGTATGTCAAATATGCATTTCGTTCATAGTAGCTTGGTGGGGGATAAAGTGAATTTCAAAATGTGACTGCTTCTAAGCAATGTAAAAGAGACACAGACACAGCCATTTAAACAAGTGAAATGCATCTAAATGGAATGATCACACTTTATTTCTCAAAATACTTGCATTGGGGTAAAGGGATTTCAGTGGAGTACAGACAGCCTTCTCTGTGCTATTTGTGCTGCAAATGCTGATTTACAGATAAGCTAAATATACGTTTAATAGCTTGAATCTTAATGAAATAAATATGGAATCAGGATTTCCACTTTTGTTCAGCTTATTTCATATTCTTTCATTCAACTTATTGAGAGTTCAATTTATTATATAGACCTACCACTTGATAATTCCTCTGCTACATATGTATTTTATTCCCTGGAAAGGGTTTCTTGGATTACTTTTTGCTACAGATTTTGTCTATGAAAAACAATTAAAGTTTCTTTTGTATTTCATATTGCATAATTTGTTTACAGATCATGATACATCTCTCGTTAAAACTTTTGGAGAAATACTTTATTGTTGAAGGATACTTTCTCTGAGCACCCGTTTGTGCCAGGTGATGCTAAAATGCTAGTTTTTGTGCAAGTATAACTAAATAATGGACCACCAAAGAGCTTTTGAAGAGTTGAAATATATAAAAAAAGAATATTGGGTCAAATGCTTCATTCCTCTTTCATAGTCTTTTGCTAAAATCGACAACGCTGAGACAGAATTATGAATTTAAATGCAGCTTCATTGACAGTGAGTCTCAATCCCCTAATCAGTGAAAGAATGAGGCATTGACTTTTGGTCTGAAAACCAGATTATTATTATTTTTATTTCAAAATATTAAGAGGGTCCAAATGTTTTTGGTTATATGGATCACTTTTGTAATGCTTCAATCATGGCCGTAAGTGTGCCCATCATGCAAATAGTGTTCATTGTAACAGCTAGGGAGGTGTTTGCCCCTCCCCTCTTCCCTACTCTCCCCCTCCTTGATTTCCACTGAGTTTTATTTCCCTCTGTGTACATATGTGTCCCTCAATTAGTTCCAATTTAAGAGTGAGTACATGTGGTCAGATTATTATCTTTAATTAAAATTATAAATAGTTAAAACATTCACATAATTTAATACTAAAAAAAAACTTTGAAAAGTATATACAGTAAAAATGTCCCTGCCTTCTAGACCTCCTCCATAAAAAAACCCTAAATTACTAGTTTTTAAAAATACTTCCAGAGATAATTTTAAGCATGCTAAAGCAAATTCATGCTTATCATACAAATGGTAGCATATTATACATACTAATATTAGTATATAAGAAACTTTCTCATTCTTTATTGTAGATGGATAGTATCCAGTTGTATGAATAAAGTATACTTTATCCATTTCCTTCTTAATACACATTTATATGGTTTCCAATTCCTTTAATGTGGCTAGTAGTTCTACAGTGAATAATCCAGTACAAATGTCATTTGTAAGTATGCAAAATTATCAGTAAGATAAATTTCTTGAGTTAAATGACTGAGTCAAGAAATATATGCACCTGTAATTTTGTTAGACATTCCTAATTTTTCTTCCTAGCAGTTATAAGAATTATTGTCTTACCAGCAAGGCAAGTTAGTTCTCATTTTTTCTGAAACTTTCACCAAATGCGTAAAATTAAAAAAATTTTGTTGAACTTTCGCCTGATATATCAGTGTAGTTTTATTTTATATTCCCCTTATTATGGATAATATAGAGTATTAATTCATGGGTTTAGGAGCCATTTATATTGTCTGTGTGTGTATGTGTATGTATGTGTGTGAACAACTTGGTCATATACTTTTCTGTATTTCTTTTGTTAGACTTTTTCGTATTGATTCCTATAAATTCTTTATATTAGGGAAACTGACTGTTATCTATAATATGTCATAGGAATTACAAATATGTTCACAGTTTTTCATCTGTCTTTTCATTTTGTTTATGGTGTTTTTTGCAGTACGGAAAATTAAGGTTTAAGTAATTAACTTTATTGATTTTTTTTTTCTTTTATGGGTTTGGCTTTTGTGACATTGTTAGAAAGGCCTTCCCTACATCAAGGGCATAAATTATTCTCCCATCATTACTTCTGCTTCATTTATGGTCAAAATCAGGTAATTGGGTCAAGTCAACGGTCAATATTCTGGGCATTGTAACTGCTTTGCTGATTAATCACGGCCAGCACACTGCAGAGACCTTGTACTTGTTCTGATTGAGGAAGTTAGGAGTTCCTTTATGTTTCCCAAGAGACCCAGCCCCAACACTTGACTGAACCTCCTTTAAGCCCAAAGGATCCAGCAATAACAAGCTGTCTAACTTCAAGGACTTCTGGGGAAATGAGTAAATACCAAGTTTCTCCTATGTCTTCTTTGTAGTTTATGTATGCCCTGATAAATGAGAGTTGAATATAATTTAGTTTTACCTGTGATTTGGGTTTTTCCATTATTCTTATTCTTCATTATCTTAGATGATTTGAAGTTGACTGTGTAGTGTATATTATTTTATTAACATACAACATTGCCTTATTGGCCTTATTGACTTTATAAATAAGGAACTACAATACACAATTTACTTTTAGTAATTTAATTATTAGAATTAAAAGGCTTATTCTTGCTATTTTGCATCAACATTAATAGAAATTGACTTTCTATGTAAATTTGTGGTGTAATATTTATTTCAACTAAGTTCTTTAACCATATTACTATGAAGGGATTGAGGTTTAAAAATAGAGTGAGTCAATTACTAGCTAAGTAACCTTGCACAATTATTAGGTATATGACCTCCTGCAAATGTGATCTCTCACTTTGGTTTCCTCGTCTTTAAAATTTGGGTAATAACAGTACTCATCTCAGATGATTGTTGTGATGAATGAATGAATGAAAATCTATGAAGCACTTACATTAACGCATGGCACTTATGGAAGTGGACATTAGCGATTTTTAAAAAAAATAAACCGTTACTGTTGTCCCAATTATGAAATCCAGATTCAGATAATTTGATAGAGGGTGAATATGAGTGGTAGACTGGCTATAATCCATCGACTATTTGTTCCATATGGAGGTACAACTTTAGTCACTTTCAGATATCACCAGATCACAGCAATTTTTTTTTTAAACTGTGAGACCATATCTATTTCTTTTGGATGATCAGGACAGCTGAACATCTAATCCATTCATTTTGTCCTCATTGTGATTGAAACAGCTGAATCCATCATGTAATGATTTCCTTTGATCATTAAGACAGCCGAAATGAAAGCATTGGCCATGCTGCCTAAGGTCCATTTATTTTGGAAATAACTTTTGACAGGTAAGACATAGTCCCATATTGCCTTACTGACATTTCATTGATATCTTATGCAGCTTCTGGTAGCATATTTATCATTTAGCTAATATACTTTTTGTTATCATTTGTTCTCTGTTATCTTAATAAATGTAAACAGATGATTCATGTGGATGATTCATTCAGAACCATTTTAACTGCAGATGGCCTGAGACACAGCAGAGGAGGTGGCATTTTGTGCTTTTGTTGCTGATGGTTATGATCTAAGGGACGGGGATGGTTCAAAGGAGAGAAAACTGAAGTGGTTCAGGGAAAGAAACAGTTTTCATGTGCTTGCATAGTGACGAGTCTAGGATTTTCAGTGTATAAAAATTTAGTTTGAATTGGATATGATTAAAGTTGGTAAACCATGCTGTTACCAGAAGGAACATGAATTTGTTACTATTGAAAGAGCTTTATTAAAATTTTAAAAGACTTCATTTCAGAAAATAAGTATGTAACAAATATTAGTGTTTATCTTTTTCTATCCTAATAAATATTTGTTTAATTGATTTAGTGATGCTGTACGAATGTCACCAACAAGTGTCATTTAAAAAAGAATATCCAGTGCAAATCAGCACAAGTTCCTGGACTAGGGAAGGCCACCAGTAATATATATATAAATAATAAATATAATTATAATAATAATATTTTAAAAAATTAGTAGTGATGGGATCAGGTGATCAAAAATGCTAGCAACCAAAGTTTATATTGAATATTGCACAACTATAATGCAACGCAATGGATCTTAGATTTAACTCTTTAATACCTTCTAGAGAATTCAGTAACTCAGAATGATAGGCCTTAGGCAAGATCCATCTTAAAACTGTGACTTCTAACTAAGGGTGAGAAAAAGATGCACCCACAAAAAGGATCTCTCTGGACATCTGAATGAATGTTTTTTGCTGTTTATCAAACAAGGTCACAGTTAAAAATAGTTGAATAACATAGTACTAGCCTATAGTAAACAATGTTTAAAATCCAGATTTATTCAAAGAGTGCATGTTTGATCTAGGACTGCCAGAAATGTCCATGTTGGGAAATGTGGAACAGGGAATAAGGGTAAGAATCCTCTTTTCTTTTTGGCCATGTTTTTGTTTTTTTATCAAAGACATATCTAAGAGGAAAAATTAAAAATAGTGATAGACTGCTATGGTTTGGATATTTGTCCCCCAAACCTCATGTTCGAATTGATCCCAGTGCTGGAGGTGGGAGTCTAATGGGAGGTGAGGTGTTTGGATCATGAAGGTCGATCCCTCATGAACAGACTGACGCCCTCCCTCAGGGCTGAGTGAGTTCTCCCTCTATTGATCCCGTAAGTACTGGCTTTTAAAAAGAACCTGGCACCTCTCCCGCCCTTTCTCACCCTATGATCTCTGCGCACACCATTCCCCCTCACTTTCCACCATGAGTGGAAGTAGCCTGAGGCTCTCACCAGATGCCCAATCTTGAACTTTTCCAGACATCAGGATTGTGAGTCAAATAAAAGTTTATTCCATTATAAATTACCCTGTCTCAGGTATTCCTTTATAGTAACACAAAACGGACTGAGACACAGGCCTTGCAAGTAGTTGAATCAAATAACAATCCGCAAAGAGGAGAGCCAGACAAGATTGTTGGTCATGTATTGATTTTTAAATACACATAGATTGTGATAACTGTCAACATGACCTTTAATTATGATGGACAGCTTTTTCGTTTTTGCAGTTTCTTTCATAATGGCCATTTATGGAATCAATGAAAAGGGGGCATAGAAAGGTTAACTCGTAAGTTCTTATCAATCTGAATTAAACTTTAAAAAATATGAAAAACCCAAGATGTTAGTATATTACCTGAATTTATGTTCACAGTGGGCTTCCTTATCTGGATAAATGAGTTCAGCACTATTAATAATCTTGAAGTCACTAAGAATTTTAATATATTTTTTAAAATAAAAGTAAAACACTGAAAATATTGAAGCATGCTTACAGATGTGGGAATTTAATTGGATATTAACATTTAGTTAATGGGGCAAGGAGATTCATCTCATTTATAATCAGAAGTTACATCATTATGCAAAATGGTGTGAGTTTTTCCATCTATTCTTCTTGGTATTTGATATTGCTCTTTATTGGTGTGCATGTGTTCATGGGTGTGTGCATGCATGTGTAATATAATTTGTAATTATAATTTCTTTATATCTTACATTTTGTATTATTTTCATCTCAAATTTTTTACAATATAATTATAAAGTGTTTAGGCCCTCAGATGTGGTCAATATATTGTTTAATAAGTGGACAGAAAGTTGTATGGATGCCATAGTGACCTCTTTTTGTGTTTTTGCTTTGTGGATCACAGTGGATGTTTATGTGCTTCCCTTTTCTTTTGGTATTAAAAAAATGATCTTAGAAGTTATTAGATTTGAGCAACTGAAACTTAAAATTGTTATGATGTTTCTGTTTTGTTGTCATGCCAAAAAGAGACATGATTTACAACTCAATTTTATGAAACAAAGAAAGAAAATTTTGAAGGAATACGATACTTTCCTTTATCATCATGCAGGTCAATTGACCCACTTGTAAAACTTAATTTACAATTTTAATCGACAAGTAGTTATTTTACTGTATTCTTTTTGGTTTTGCACTAGCAGAAAAGTTATTATTATTATTATTTATCATAGTCAATGAATTTTTGACAATATAGTTTTCAATGGAAACTGTTCAATATGAGTACTCTTTATGTTTTCTGATGGAATTCCTGAATGGTAAGATTCAGAAAAGGATTTGGGGGAAGCTCTGAAAGACAACTTTTCTCCTACAACTCAAATAGGAAAATGAAGGCATTCCTAAGTATTGGTTTACAAATATCTACCGCAAAACATATTCTGTCAATATTTGAAAGAATAAAAGAGATCAACTGGTTTAAGCAACATTTTTCAATTATATATTTTATCTTTCGGTCTTACTAAAATCCCACATCACTAGTTTCTGTACAGTGAATTTGGTCTAACTCAATTGGAATGATTCAATTCCATGACAAAAATAGGTGAAGTAATGTAAAATTTTCTTTTTAGTGCTTAAAAAAGTATTAAATCACTGTATGGAAAATGTCAACCCTAAAATTATAATTAATTAGACTTTTGCTTTTCTAAGATAGGAATAATTTTAGTTTAAAACTAAATATATGACTATGGCTTTAAAAATGTTTAATTTGGCTTTCTGACTTCATAGAGATATAGAAGATTAATTTGGCAGTTAAAAAATACAATGAATGTGCATTTCCCAGTTGATTAAATGTGGGGAAATTCATAATTTGTAAGTTGATATAATTTTTAGACATAATGTCTGCATAAAACTATGGGTGTATCATTTCCGAGTAGGATTTTTGCCTAGAAATTACTGTTTTGTAATTCAATCTTAAGCACTCCCTGTAGGAAATTTAGCAGACAGTGTTGTAATGTGAAGAATATAGGCTACTGTGTCATAGCAGTGTCTTACTTATTTTCGTTTGGAGGCATTAATAATATTGCTTACAAACCTGTGGCACTGAATCACTGTCTTTTAAAAATGTCATGTTCAGGTGTCTTGTCTGCCAAGTTATAAATCTCATCTCTGAGTGCTTTTCTGTGTCTTTACTAGCAAATGCTTATCTTGGTGTTTCCTTGGGATAATTTACTTTTCTATTGATTGCTCTTTGTTCCATCTAGAAAGCAAAATAAGATAACATTTGGAGAATATTATTAAATACATAATTTGTGATGACATTATTCAGAGAGGAAAAAATATTTCAGTTCCTTGAAATGTGGGTCTTGAGGGAGTGATTCTAATGGAGCCTTCTGTTCTATGAGTAATGAAAAAACTAGATGACAAAAACATCTGTTTTAATATAGAATAGACATTGATTCATCTTTTGGCTTCCCTCTGTTACAACGGTCCGTCTGAAAAGTGAAAAACCCACTAGTAAAACAAATTTAATGTATTATTTTTAAAGGTTTAGTTGGGGACAAAAGTTTTTCTCTAGACTTGAATTTCATGTCAGTATATAAACTAAGTTTGTATTTTAGAAAAAAATACTTATTTCCATAATCAATATGGAAGAAAGAAAACTTAATCCACATTAACAGTTCAGTACAAAATGATTATAATAGTCTAGAAATATAATCCTTTAATTAAGAATTTCCAGGGTTTGTTTTTAAAAAATCAAGTCCAAAACTGACTTCAAAGAATTTAACTACTTCAGTTGAAAACCAGGTCAACCCCTCAGGTCAGTTTGGTTTGACTGTGCATAGATAGTCATTCAAGGCTAGATAAGGAAGTTTGTGAATAGATTTGGTAATATTTGCCTTTTGAAACTTGTTTATATTTTTTTCAAAGAAATTAGTTTGTCTCCATGTTAGTAATAGTTTTGATCACTATATAGCTTAAGTACCTTGATGATGAAATGAATACAAATTGGTGGTTTGATACAACTCTGGGTGTGCTGGAGATGTATTTCTAATAATCAAATGTGAAAAAGTCATGTTACTGTTGTGTTTTTTTCTACATCCAGTTGCCTGCCTTAATGATTTTATCTACTTCCTGTTATCTTTCTTTTGTAAATAGACTCAAGCTTTTCCCAGCCATAGTAACTACCTCAACAACAAAATATACTCCTGGATTCTCTTTCTCCCTGATCCCCCTCTTCCTCTCCTCTTTACTAAGACATTTGGAAAGTTTGGTGTAGCCTGATTATTTTTAGTCATCCTTTCTTTCTCTGTGAAAACTGTGATAATCTGGTTTTAGTCCCCATCACTTCATTGTAACTCTTCTTAATTAACTCATTATTATCCTTCCCTTTGTAGTATATAAGCAATCATTTTTCAGTTCCTATCTTAGTGGATCTCTCTACTCCATTTTGCACTTTCATAATATTATTTCCTTATATGCTGTGAAATTTTATCCTCTTGCATAAGCTTCCTACTCTCTTCTCTCTGCTTACCCCAGAAGTGGTGTTTGCCAAAGGTCTGAATGTAGTCCATTGTCAGGTTATTGTTTTATTAACTTTTGTTTATGCTTTTATTCTGCATACTCATCTTGATCCTGCTTGTTCAGGATCATAATGTCCAATATGATGGTGAGTAATCGACTTTTTTTCCCTCAGATCTTTTTATGTAGTCTCAGAATTTTTGCACCCAGCTGCCTATTGGTCACCTCCACCTTTATTGACCAAAGTGCCTAAATCATGGGTAGCATGTCTGGAACAGGTACTGTATGCCAGCCTTAGTACTAAGTACTTCATGTGTTACTTCATTGATTACACATAACAGTCCTAAGAAAATATCCCAAACTGAACTCATCTTTACAATTAAATATCTTTTTTTTTCAGTATTCTTTTTATCAGTTGTTAGTGTGACCATTTATCTGGTCAACTAAGATAAAATGCTTTTCCCTTACTGCACACCTACTGTATTCTCCACATCTAATTAATTCTTAAACACGTTTAATTTATGAACTAATTTTATAGACAATTTCTACCCTTTTCTTCATCCTTACTTTTCACTGCCCTACATCAAGTCCTTATGATCTCTCATTTGGACTATTGTAACAGTACCTTAGCTGATTTTCCTTTGAAATCAACCCTGCATAGAGTGGCCACCTTGATCTATCTGGAATGGAAATCTGACCACATCATTTACTGTTTAAACATTTGGCTTCTAATTACCTACAGGATAAAGTCTAAGATCCTTACTATGGGATGTGAGGCCCTCTGTTACCTTGCCCCTGCTAGATCAATGCCTTCTCTCCAGTCATCCTAAACCTCTTACTTTATGCTATATTAAAACTGAACTCTTTATGGTTCCTTGAATACACCACCTTGTTTTTCTGCTTTATTCTTCTCCTTGGGTTGTGCTCTATAGCTTTATACCTAGAGTGCCTACTTTCATTCTCACCTTTGTATTCCCTTTTTTTAAAACTACTCTTCTCAAAAAGAACTTCCTCCAAGGTATTTTTCCGACCTAACATTCTAGCTAATCTGAATAGCTTAGATATCCCTGGTTTCTGCTTTAAGAATACTAAAGAAACATCCCCGTTACTGACTTGCTACCCAGTTTTGTGTGGTAAAAATAGAGATTGTATCCTATTTTTCTTTGTGTGCTTGACTCTTAGCACAATACTAGTATTTAGTTCATACTCTAAAAGTGTTCGTTGAGTAAGTGAAAAAATGAAACACTGGGTGAATGAGTTATCCTCAAGCATCACTGTTTAGCAGTGAGAGAGAGATGTCAAGTAGCTCATGAGGTTAACCCTCTTCTAAGTAAAGGAAAAGGAGGAGTGAGTTCAACTATTTCTGTCACTTAGTAATTTTGGCTGAGATCTGCTTTAAAGGTGGAGCTTGTGCACCTGCATAAATATCTGTGTTTACACAAAAGAACAAAGGATGAATCAATGAAAATATTTTTAGTTTAGAAAGGAAACAGACTGTGGAGAAAGGTTAGTGAGAAGGACTAGAAATCTAAGATGTATCTAACGTTGAATTATCATTTAAGAGCTGTTGAATAGAGGAAAAAAATCTGTTTCAGATGAATAGAAAGATGCATGAGGGTCAGAGAGTGATTTTTTTTTCTTTTGAAAATTTAAAACAACTTCACAGGTAGAAAAAACAGTGAAATTAACCCCCATGAATCCACTAGTGAGCTTAACAATCACCAATATTTCACCAAAGTTATTTCATTTATCATCTCCTCCCCCTTACTGCTCTCACATATACCATACACTTCCGGTGAATGGTTTTGAGTTGTGAGTTACTAGAATGTAGAATGTAGAATACTACTTTATAGTCATTTTCTGATAAGTTTGCTAATCTGCTATCTCGTCTGTATTGTGCACAAATGAACATTTGTGGTGTGTGTTTTATTAGCTTTTTAACAAATACGGTAGGAAGCACTGAGGGCAGAATGGTGATAAATTCATTTAATGTCTCTGACATGCTGCTTACATCTAAAATAAATATCAAACAAAAACATAAACTTTTATTTGCAGGATGTTTTTATCTATCTATCTATATATTTATGGAAGAACTTTTATGTCATTTTTTTTAGACCATTCAGATTTGGTATTTGTGTCGCCATAGCTGTAAAAGTAATTGCTGTTGTTTATACTCAGATTTTCCCATGTGTGGGAAACACTTAGTTCCTGAATGTGGCTGTAAAATTAGGATCCAGGGTTACTTAAGGAGTTGTGGGGTGGTGGTTCATCAGTAAATATCCTAGCCATATTCTAAAGCTATTTCAGGATTTATGTTCTGGAAATTTTCTTTCAGAAATTCATGAGAACTAAGTTCAAGACCTGTTGGTCCTTTTTATTTATTAACAGAATTACCTAATGAGCCATTCCATTTGGGCCTCCTTTTTTAATCTGAAATTATGGATTACGATCTCTAAGGATTATTCCGGTACTGTAGCATGCAACATGCATCTGTGGTCAAGTGATAAAGAAATACGGTCAGCAACATCACAAGGTCAGCAATGATGGCAACATTAGGAGAGGGTCTTCTGGTAATGGTAGAGGGCCTCTGTTCTGTTATGATCTGATCCTGAGAAGAGCAGCGTCAAACCTTTTATCAATTTAACAAGGACCAAGAGGCAGATGAGCTACATAGAAAGAAGAAAGGAACTGGATGCACAACTGAGCTTTCTTCTGTAGCCACCATGGGTGGATTTGTTTTTCAGAATTTTAATGGAAACTGGATGATCAAACGAGTCCACACTTGGATTTGTTTCACTTTATTGTGTACAGCTACCCCTCACCCTTTGTAAACTGAGTAGTCAAACTGTAAAATTTACCCATAACTTTGTGTTTATTCATGCTGCCCATTTCCTTCGTTCTTATGTTTCTAGAGCCATAAGAAAAGGGCAGTATTCGAACATTCTGTTAATTATAACTAATATTTCTGTATTTCCATCATGAAATGTGGTTGTACAACCCGGCCCTTATTAGAATATATGAAAACAAGTCATACAACCAACTTCTAAACACGATCTCCCTTTCTAAGGGGGAGTTTGTGCTCTTCTTATCTACAAGCCTCTTCTTATCTCGAGAGGGAGCTTTCTGGTCTTCTTTAGGAGTGAGAACAGACACAAATCTAAGGGCCACCCTAGGGAAAACAGTAGAGGGGAAAATCATCAGCCTTTGATGACATACCCGTATTCCTGTTATCACAGATCTCTCCTCATGTTATGTGTTGGGAGGGATGTAAATACACTGCCTAGCTCTGGCTCTTATTACCTACTGCACAGATGTTTCGTGGGTGGAAAAATAGACTAAAAGCAAAGAGGTGTAAGACCAAGACTACAGAGTTAATCTTGAGTTATCCCCTTTGATTGTGAATGAGGCCACTAAAAAAAAAAAAATCAATGAAATTTAACAAGTATATTTTAGTCTATTTGTTTTTACAGATACATTAAAAATTACGCTTGCTTTTTGATAATGAAAAGGTCTTATCATAACTCTGTAATTCTTCTTAGATAAAAGGAAATAAAAGTTTTTCACTCCACTAAGTTCACTAAGTTTTTTTTTTTTTTGAGACAGGATCTTGCTCTGTTGCCCAGGCTAGAGTAAAGTGGGGTCATTGTCATGATAGCCCATTACAACCTCCAACTCCAGGGCCCAAGAGATCCTCCCGCCTCAGCTTCTTGAGCAGCTAGGACTACAGGCACACAGCACTATGCCTGCCTAATTTTTTTTTTTGTAGAGATGGGGATCTTGCTTTTGCTCAGGCTGGTCTCAATCTCCTGGCCTCAAGCAATCCTCCCGCCTCGGCCTCCCAAAGTGCTAGGATTACAGGTGTGAACCACCGTACCCAGCCTCCATCAAGTATTTGTTGAGGACTTACTCTCTTTCAGACACTGCTAGTTTTTTTCTTCAATGGAATTAGACAATTTAATTACAAATTTATTATCAGCATACTTTAAATGAAACCTAAATATTATGTTTTCATTATAGTCCTAAAAACACTAGAATATTAGTGTCTTTCCCAGTGAATGATCCCTCATACTTTACCTGTTTGCAAACCACTGTGCTCTTGTGTTATTGAGCTTTGCTTAATGCTACTCCCTGATATGCTAAATGGTTCCCTAAGAAATATTCCACACTGCTTCCATCATAAAAAACATTTATTGTGGGAATATATGAAAGTTCTTTTCCTACAGTTATCTAGTCAGTAAACTGCCAAATTGCATAATTTATACTGGGTAATATTATGCACTTGATCTGATGTAATCTTGGATCAAGAACTTCCATCACTGGAAAGCCACCTATTATAGGGGAAAAAGCAGTAGGCACCAAGATTTCTGACATGGTTCTATGCTTAACAAGCTGTTTGACCTTTGTTAAGGGCAACAGTTTGCTCATTTAGAATATGAGGAGCAGAGATTAGAAATATTTTGAGAACTCTTTAAAGTTACAATACTCATGATTCCTACATAGCCACATGATCAAAACCATGAAGTAGTGTGCTTTGGGATGCAAAATAAAATTTTAAGTTCTTTATGATTAAAATCATGCACCTATGATTTTTTTTTCTATTTGCATGATGGAACCATTTGTTTTAGAGTTAGTGTGGTAGCATGAAATTTGCCTGCCAGTAAATTATTGTTCTTATGCTTGGATACATGCAACATTTTCCTAGGTCATTAAGCACGCATATTCAATTGAAGACCACAGTAATAAATTAATGTATTCCAGCAGTGCAATCTGTTCCACTGACCACCTTTTGCTCTATTGGAAATTCTCTGGAGCTTGTTAGAAAATTGGCCTTTTAGACAAGATAAAACTACATTCTGGAAGACTAAATATGCATAAAATGGAAATAAAAAAATGCAACATCAGTGAAAATCAACTTGCAGAAAGTGAATTTTATGCCGAGAAGAAAAATAAGTAAAATTAATAATTAAATCAGATTTTTTTAGCTACTGGATGAGCTAACCAATCTTACACTTTTCCATACTGAACCTTCTTTGACTATGCAAAGCAATAGAACCTAATTACAAAGTATGGATTTAATTTAAACTTTGGATGGTTGTATATAAAAACGTTAATAGTATCTAGTTTTATATTTTTCCTAAATTGAATCTTTCAACACCATTTGATGGTTAATATTATGTGCCCACTTGGCTCTGCCATGATATCCAGATATTTGGTCAAGCAACACTGTAGATGTTGCTGCAAAGGTATTTTTTAGATTAGATTAACATTTCAACTAGCAGACTTTGAATGAAGTAGATTACCTTCCATAATGTGGATGGGCCTCATCCAATTAGTTAAAGGCTTTAAGAGAAAAAGATTGAAACCCACTGAAGAAAAGGCTATTCTGCCTTCAGATATGAGCTGCAACATTAGCTCTTCCCTGAGTCTCCAGGCCACTGGACTGCCCTGCAGATTTCAGAGTCATCAGCCTCCACGATTGTGTTAGCCAATTTCCTAAAATGAAACTTTCTATACATAGATAGATGAATGTATAGACAGACAGATAGATACACACAGATACACACACTCACATCTTGTTCTCTTTCCTTGGGAAACCCTAACTAATACATACCATATATGATTCTACAAATAAAGATTGTGAAGTATTGCAAGGACCACTGACACTTGCCACTGTTAACTCAACTGAATGTGGGTTAGTCTCTTTAACTTTTGGGGCTTCAGATTTCATATTTATTAATTCAGGAGACTGGATTATATTTGTCATTTTTAATTTTTTTAATTCTTAGAAACAAAATATTATGATATAGCACAATAGATAACCCCTATACACAACTCTTTCTCTCAAAGAAAAAAAATGAATGATAGATTTACAAGTAGCAATACAAGAACTTGCCTTCCAAGAAGGCTAAAACATATCATATCCATTTATATCTTACTGTTTAAACACAGTATTTAGCAATATTTCCTCACAATTTCATGCATGTTCTTTTTTTTTTTCTATCCAATTGAAACACATCTGTTGGAGTATTTGGTTGAAATTAAAGTTAACTCTTTCTACATGTCTATTTTATCATTATTTTATTTATTTTTTATTTAAAAATTTTTTATTTCAGAATATTACAGGAGTACAAATGTTTGGGTTATGTGAATTACTTTTGTGCAGTTTAGATCAAAGTTATAAGTTGTGTCCACCACCCAGACAGTGTGCATTGTGCCTGTGAGGTGTGAATTTACCCATGTTCTCCTCCCCCCTTGCACCTGCTTGATTTCCTTTTAATTTTACTACCATATGTACACATGAGTGTTAGTCATTTAGTTCCAATTCAGTAGTGAGTACATGTGGTGTTTGCTTTTCCATTCTTGTGATATTTCACTTAGTAGGATGGTCTCCAGTTCCATTCAGATTGTTAAAAAAAGGTATTAGTGGGGAAAAGAATCCTTATTCAATAAATGGTGCTGGAAAAATTGCATAGCCTCATGTAGAAGATTGAAACAGGATCTGTACCTTTCACCTCTCACAAAAAATAACTCCTGGTGGATAACAGAAGTAAACCTAAGGCGTGAAACTATAACAATTCTAGAAGAAAATGTTGGAAAACCTCTTATAGATATTGGCCTACGGAAAGCATTTATGAAGAAGATCCCAAAGGCAATCACAGCAATAACAAAAATAAATAAATGGGACCTGATCAAATTAAAAAGCTTTTGCACAGCCAAGGAAACTATCACAAGAACACACAGACAACCTACAGAATGGGAGAAAATATTCGTAAGTTATACATCCGATAAAGGGCTGATAACTAGAATCTATACAGAACTCAGGAAAATCAGCAAGAAAAAAATCGAACAATCCTATCAAAAGTGGGCAAAGGACATGAACAGAAATTTTTCAAAAGAAGACGGAATAACGGCCAACAAACATTTGAAAAAATTCTTGACATCTCTAATCATCAGGGAAATGCAAATCAAAATCACAATGAGATATCACTTCTCTCTAGTGAGAATGGGCTTTACCAAAAAGCCTGAAAACAATAAATATTGGTGCAGATGCAGAGATAGGAACACTCATGCACTGCTGATGGGACTGCAAACTAGTACAACCTCTGTGGAAAATAATATGGAGATACCTCAAAGAGCTACAAGTAGAACTACCATTTGATCCAGCAATCCCACTACTGGACATCTACCCAAAAGATCAAATGACACTCTATAAAAAAGACACCTGCACCCGAATGTTTATAGCAGCACAATTCACAATTGCAAAGATGTGGAAACAACCCAAGTGTCCATCAATACATGAGTGGATTAATAAAATGTGGTATATGTATACCATGGAGTACTATTCAGCTTTA